>PVJO010008141.1:0-77045 GCA_004026905.1 Hystrix cristata | reverse complement strand
TCTCTCTCTCTCTCTCTGTCTCTCTCTCTGTCTCTCTCTCTCTCTCTCTGTCTCTCTCTGTCTCTCTCTCTGTCTCTCTGTCTCTCTCTCTGTCTCTCTGTCTCTCTCTCTGTCTCTCTGTCTCTCTCTCTCTCCTTGCCTCCTTCCCTCCCTCCCTCTGGCTCTCCCTCTCCTGTTCAATCTCTAATTTTGCACATGGATTTATAGACCAATTATTGTTGCAAATATCTAGCAATACAGAATCAGAGTGGCGAAAGAGTTAGTAATGATATTGTTATACCACTTAATATGTTCTTGGCTGACCCATGTAGACCCTATTTCAGAAAATGCTTCTGTAGACCCAGAATATAATTGATTTATTTCCTCAGTCAGGGAAGGATGGTCACTTATTAGCAATTGAAAAATGAGGTTCGGCATCAAATAATGTGTCATTAAGCCCTACAAGGGTGATCAGACTAAAAGAAAAAAAGGACTTGGAGTTCTGAAAATAAATACAGAGGATAAATAATCATGGTGAAAAGCATTCACTTTGAAAGTGAGTCACCTAGATTCAAATCTTTGCTCAATTGCTTATCAGCTGTGTGACTTGGACATTATCTTCTATACCTCAACTGCTTCTTCTGTAAAATGGTGATATCAAGAGTGCTTACCTTCGAGATCATTGTGGCAATTTTTTTAAGTTTTTGTATAAAACTCTCAGCACACAGTACACACTGCACAAATACTAAACTGTCAGAGCAGTTATACCTTCTGAGGAGGGTGAATGCAGAGGTACTTCTCCATGCCTTCCCCGTCCATTAACGAGAGTGGCCACAAGGTCCTCTCGGCTTTCCTTCATGATGTCCCTCATATCTGGGTTTTCCTATCCAGCCTGCTGCCAGGTCTCCCTGCAGATTCCCTTCACTTTACTGCAGTAATTTCCCAGACCTGATCTTGTTACTCTTAGAATCCACCCCTCCCAGCACGCTCACTCCAACTCTGCTTTTTTAAGACGATGTTTCCTACATTTACAGAATATCTTCACCACCCACAGGATGAAGCTGAAATACTCTAGTCTGACACGCCAGGGCCTTCACATTCTGGGCTTAGCCTACCACACAACATTTCCCACTACTCACCAGAACTGAGACTTTGCCAAGCCGAACTAATCTATCAACAGCAATGGCGTGCTTCCATGTTCCTGAATCTGAATTGAGTACATGGATTCACAGAGACTTTTCCAAGGCTTTTTGCCATCAGAGTAAAGGGAAAGTCAGACAAAAATCTATAAAACCATCTCTGTGCCAGCAGCCCTCCTCTTCTCATGCCAATACCCTGAAAGAGAAAGGCGAAATCGCACATCGCTCATGCGAATGTTTTGAGAACACAGACCAGTTAGATTCGCCCACGTTTGAGAGGCTACCAGACTCTTCTGAATACGAGTCTCAGCAGGTGTTAGGACTCAGTGATCGACGTTAGGGTGGGCCCCCAGGGGATAAGGGCCCCGGCGGTGGCCAGCCCCGAGGTTGTGGGGCCAGCTCCAACGAGGACAGGAGCAAGAGGGAGAAGAGGAGTGAAGGTGATGCACTGATCTGGTTGTCACTGCTGTATTACAACGTACTTCAAAGCTTAATGGCATAAAAGAACCATTTTATTTTGTTGATAATATTGCACATCAGCACAACAGGAAAGGCTCAGCTGGGCAACTCCTCTTAGGGCTAGACAAGCACATGGTGGAGTCACAGGTATACAGTTTGCAATGAAAATAATGGGGGCATATGATACTTTTTCCAAGGAAAATGTGCAGAGAAAAGAAGAAAGGCAAAGGCAGAACCTCAGGAACACCAGCCCTTAAGGGGGAGGTAAAAAAGATATGGCTTACTTCTACCTTAGACACACTCCTTATATAGAAATGATTACTTTGAAAGAATTTCTGTGGCCACTGAGAAAAACAGGTGACTGAGAACTCTCCTTTCCTTCTTAATTCTCCCTTGGGATTCCTGTCGGGGTTGCAGTCGTCTGGAAACTCAATTGGACTGAATACCAATGAATTTTTTTCTGAGACAGTGTTTTGCTATATGATCCAGGATAGCCTCAAACTTGTAATCCTCCTGTCTCCTGAGTGCTGGGATTATAGAAGTATACGCCACCACATCTGCCTTCAGTACACATTTGTAAGGTGAAATGAATAAAAAGAAGTATCAACATCATATACAGGTGTTGTTAGTCAGAATAAACTAGGTTTTGCTGCAGAAACAACTTCACAATCTCAGTACTGAAACAATAAAGGTTTATTTCTTGCTCAAATTATAGTCTACTGCAGAACTGCAGATGACTGGGAACCCAATTCCACATCACTATCATTTGTACTCTGTGATCCAGCCCAGTGGAGCAGCCACTACTCTCAAATCTTCCACATGGAGGCGATGCAAGTTACTTCTATTCAGTTTTTTTCTTTGTTTTATTAGTAATACAGAATAAGGAGGTCCACTTCGTTATATTGGTACATCCATATTTTGATTGAAAAATATGGATCACTTCACAAATTTGCAGGTCATGCTCATGCAGGCACCATGCTAATCTTCTCTTTTCCAGTTTTAGCATATGCGCTGCCAAAGCAACTATTCTATTCACTTTTTATTGGCTAAAAATACACTATAACTATACTTGACTTAGGGGCAAGTATAATAGGAGCATCTTGCTACATGTCCAAAATGAAGCAAAAGCCAATAAAGAAAAGAGTAATAATGACTAACCCAACAGATATGCACAACAAAAAAGTTTCCTTTTGGTTGGGAAATCAGGGAAACTCTATTGAAGGCAATAAGAAAAGGAAGCATTCATGTTATGCAAATAGGCAAGGGAAGACTTAAGGGAATGGAAATATAGAGAAAATAAGGAAAAGAAAAAAAGCATGGAGGTAAGAAAGCACTAGGCAATATTATAGGAAAGAGTCCCACTTAATTGGAGCACAAGGTACTAGTTCATTCTTAAAAAAAAAAAACTTCGTGCTGGATAAAAAGATGAATTTTCTCTATACCGAACCTGTAAGATTGATACGTTTGAGAGGAAATGATATGCTAAGTTACAGAATGGATAATGGGGTTGTGTGATAGGCCACAAAACTGGGTTCACAAAGTAAATGAAAGAATAAGCCCTGAGGATGAGATTTAAGAAATAACTTCTTGCTTAAGTCACAGAGACAGGATGCATCTGCTAGAATTAGAAGATTATAATGGAAAAGAGCGCATGGCAAGAGGGGACATGCATATTCTCAGGTAAATTTTCAGTCCCCTTTCATGAATAAAAGAATAGACCGTGTAGCTTTGGTTTTAGATATCATTGTGCTGTTAACATCTCCTGGTTCTTTGGGTAACAGAAATTAGTAACATGAGAAATACCTTCCTTTCTTATGATCACATAATAGGAAACTAGTAGCTTTACTGCTACTCTAAAAACCAGATATCATTTAAAACAATAAATGATTAAGTAGCAAATACCAGTTAGTATTCTCCTCACTATAAGCTCCTGGCTTGTGTCTCCTGCAAGCATCAAGATGATATTTGGTAAAAGTTGTTAAACTGAGTTCTCTACAATAAGGCATAAAAAATTATACAGGATTCCTCTGTTTGAGTTGTTCATCCTTTTCTTTAAAGGCAAATGTTTTGCTTAAATAAGGGGTTTTGCCCTCATCAAAGCTTGCAAGCACATAATACATACGGTCTAAATACTTAGGTGGTAAATTCTAAATTTGTTTAAAATTATATTCTATGTTTAGCCTCCCTTCTCTTCTTGCATCTGTACAATACTTGTCCAATTCCCACTCTGGTGCACTGAGGGGAATAACTTAGTCAGACATCCCTACAGCCTGCTGGAAGACCACCCAGGAGTGCTCCTAAAACAGCCAGTTTCCAGGTTCTCTTGGCCCCAGCACATTCCCTGAGTCCCATCTTCTCCAAACTAAGAGGGGAAAGGAAGAAAGCACAGAGGAGGATAATTCTTTAGTGTTGTCCACTATGTAGTCCGACCAGTCTTCCCAGATTATAATCCTTCTGCACCACGTACCTGAGTTCCTTCTGAAGGTCCCAGGCTCTCACATGTCAGTGTGTCTCACATCTACCAGAAAGTGAAATCTCCTGCAGTTCCTGGCCACAGCAAGGCCAGGATAGAAGAGTTTACTTCCTTTTTTTTTTTTTTTTTTTTGGTGGTGCCGGGGATCGAACTCAGGCCCTTGTGCTTACAAGGCAAGCACTCTAATCACTGAGCTAAATCCCCAGCCCCAGAAGAGTTTACTTTCTAGACATGTGTATGACAACTTTGGTGATCTCACCATGGTATTTATGCTCCTGATGCTTGACAAGACCCTTTCCTGAGGAGTTGCATTATATGTGCATGTGAGTGGAAGGTGAGGTTGGGGTGGGAGCAAGAAGAATGAGGATGAAGGGAGGGCCAAGTTTGGATGGGTCCCAGGAAGAAAGGGTATTAGGCCAACAGGCTATGAGATTATTTTTCTATGTGTTATAGATTTTTATAGTAGAAAACAGAGAAAAATATGTGTTGCTCTTTAAAAGCAAGGGGCAATTAGAAAGCCCCTCCATTTTTTAAGAAGCTGGACATAGTTGTCTAAACTCAGCCAGGGAATGACAAAAAGGGAATACTTGTGTCTGGGTGAGGCCCAGCTGAACATCAAGCCAGTCTGCCTACCCTCGCAGTAGCATGAGCATCTCCATGCTAGGTGGGGAGGGTGTGTGTGTGTGTGTGTGTGTGAGAGAGAGAGAGAGAAAGCACAGTAGTGAGGACTCTATACTCTGAATCATTCAGCTGAGTGTGAATATGCCATAGTGTACCATAGCTGGGACAGAACAGGATTTGGCACTTTATCAAACTATATTTGCTTAGTGAAAAAGTCTCTCAGTGATTTCAATGTCAACATGCGGGTTCTGTGTCACTTATACAAAAATGAGAGCAGGAGAGGTCACCTTAGCCAGGATACAGAAGCACCAGGGCTGGAAAGAAAGGGAAAAGACTTTGTGAAGAGATTAATGGGGGAGGTGGAGTGTTATTATCTATTACCATCCAGTAGTGTGGCACCCCACACTCTTTACATTGAACACTGTGAGTGTACTCTCTCCAGTGGGGCCACTGAGAACTATACCTGACACTCCTAAGGACCACAGCGGCAGGGTGAGCAGCCCATGGGTTACCCTGTACCAAAACAGCTGCTGTGTCCCTGCATCAGAGGAAGGCCACAAAGGGGTGGGATGATCTTGGTCCCTAGATTCCAATAGAAGGCTAGACATGATCCAGCACTCCCCAGTGCCCAAAGGAGGAGGCCATAAGCATCACTAACCATGTAAGTGAATCTCAGGGCAAGGCCCCAGAGGTGAGACACCACAGGACCAGGGAAACACCTTATCCCCTCCTCTTCTTCCTTCCCTGGTGTTGACCATGATGGGGATGAAAAGCAGCTAGCAAGTAGGGAATGAGGCAAGTCAACTACAGGACTTACAGTTGGGGTGAGATGGCTCAGGGAAGAGGTCTTAGCTTCAAAGGAGGGTTAAAACAATAGTTGAACAGTTTGGCAATAAATTATGGTTTTATTTGCTTTTAAATTTGATCAACAAAATGAATTGTGTGTGTGTGTGGTTGCTGGGAATTGAACCCTGTGTTTTGTACGTGATAGGTAAGAACTCTCCCACTGAGCTACACTGCAGCCCAGAAATTCTAATTTTCGGGTTGATTTTGTTTTTGACTTAAAATGATGAAAAACTTATCTCAAACTGACATTCCGTTTAGCTTCAAACCCTTAAACTGACCCTCACCTCATATACCAATATGTTATCTAACAGTAGGAATAAAAGTTGTGGGGTCTTCCATCCAGAGATGGGGAAGATTCTCCCCACAGTGTAAGTTTTAGGAGCAATAAAAGCAAACCTAGGATAACATTTTATCATACCCAGATGTCATGCATTCCTCGTAGTGTTTGTATTTATTATCACTTCTCGGCCCCGACTCTGACATCACAGTGTCTGGCGCATAGAAAAGAAAACTGCCACAGTTTGTAAATCTACAGTTTTCTAGAAATGAAATCTCAAGCTACTAATCTTGGTTTCTTGAAACTTTTGTAAGTCATGAAGGAAATAAGTGGGGGTTTTTAGAGATCTTGTTTTCTCATCTTTGACCAATAGCCAATTCCTTCTTATATGGAACAGGTCATAGAGGATTAGAATTTTAAACCATGATAGAACTATATTTTAAAAAGAAAAGAAAAGAAAAGAAAAGAAAAGAAAAGAAAAGAAAAGAAAAGAGTGATCTGGTCTTTCCATGTAAGTTTCTAGCTACTTTTTTGTACTATAGCTATTAGCTGCTATTGCTCTAGATTGCATTTTCTAGCCTGGCTAGAAAATGTCCTGCATAACCAAATTCTCTGGTAAAGGAAACGCTGTAGAAACCTTAAGTGGCAAGGGTGTGAATGTGGGCTTTTGTCCTCTGGAAGCTGGAGAGGAAAGGGGGACAGTGCCCTTGAGCAAGATGCAGTACCTAGAGTGTCTGCACCATCCTAAGGGCAATGGGATCTTTGATTGTCAAAGTGAGCATTCAAAATGACTTTTTTATTAACAACCAAAAAAAGATTAAATATAACACTTTATCTTCAAAGTGGTCCTTTTGAAAAATTGTGATATTTGTACAAAAGATGACAATCTGCCAACACAGGATAACTTGTGAAAGCAAATATTGCTCACTTCATTGTTCTTGATTTCCTTCAGAAGCTACATAATCTTATTTTCTAAAAAATGTAGACTCCAGAGTTCATCGAATTCAAAAGGACTACTTTTCAGTCCGAAAAGTTATGAAGATGTTAGTTCTCAAAGTCTTTAAGGAAATCCAATTATAGGTGGTTATTATTATTATTATTATTATTATTATTATTCAAGCAAAGACCAAAAGAGGAGCTTTTCTCCCCGCTGGTGTCATTTGCTCAGTAGGAGCTCACCCTGACATTGGAGCTGATTTCCCTGTATTTCTCATTAGGAAGTTACTATCAGATACCCAAACTCAGAAACCCAACAGTCATATGTGGCTCTGCACACCTCAGATGCACACTTTCCCCTCAAGTCTGTCTGTGGAACTCAGTGATGGGACCAGGATGAGGTGCAATAAGTGCCTGAGACACACAGTTTCAGAAGGAGCTCACTTTCAGGACTGTGAACTTGCAGAGTGAGAAGGAAAAATTCCTTAAAATTTACACCCTAATCAGCTCATTTTCTCACCCTAGTCCTGGTCCTGGTGAAACTTGTTATCTCTAGGTAGCCTCCATCTTTGAAAGAGAAAATGAAAATAAAACTTTAAGTCTATTAAAATGTGCACTGAATTGCTTTGGAGACTTTCAAAGTGGGATGATTTAATACTTAATCTTTCTCACACGAACAGCGTTGAGTGAAGCTATCATTGACTGATAAAGTTTTTCTGTCTGTTACACACAAAACAGTCATCCTGTGGACAGAGTAATCCAGGTGCTTTAGAACACCACAGTGTCTAGAAATACTGTCTCTGCCCTAGAGACAGGTTCTTACCAGTTCTGTCCAAACTAGCTAGTATATTTAACATATTGACACAATTAGAACAATTTTGCCTGTAATTGCCTTTTTTCTTCATCTTTTCATCAAACTACTTGAACTGTTTTACCAGAGAGTGATCAATTTTCCTGTGCCCAGGTTTTGGATGATTTCATGGTTATGATTAATTTTTACAATGGGGCCGTTCATTTAGCATTGTCAGAATGTAGAGTTCTTCTTTGAGTATTAATGTTTAGTTTAGCTAAACCCTTAAAGAGTGTACTAACTATAAGCAGCTAGAAAGAACGGTGAGCACCACTCAAAAAGGAAAAAATTAGGTCTTAACAAGAATTGCCTTGACCAGCAGATGTATTTACTGAATGTGCTATTTGGTCCATTATGTTTCTGTAACGCTAGAAATAACAGAATATGGAATATGTTTATTCGCAGTTGAGGATTCTATGGTTCATTTTTAGGTTCATGGACTAAGTACAAAAATGAATGACATTTTCTGTTATTTCTTAAGTTGACTTTCCCCTACCCACATGCACACACTACATACCAATAGTACTTATTTACTTTCATCAAGTACAACCAAACAAAAGTCAGAAACTTGTTTTACTCTCTGAAATCAGGCTAGTAATTATCATGAAGCAATTTTTTGATGATTCTAATTGCCTTGACTCAGACAAGAAGAAAGTAGGGCCACTCTAGTTGTTTTACAGAGTTTAACGCCATAAAGGGGGCTTCCTGATTCCACTTTCCTCATACCTTTAGGAAAAGATATGTCAGGATTTCCAATATGCTCCATCATCCATAAATCAGGCTCTGTGTGTTTTTCTGTAATGAACTAATTTACCATTCCATACAAGACCAAGAGACTTGGTGCCTACATCAATCAGGTAATTACTATAACAAATAAATCTCTCCAAAAGTCCAATAGAAATTTATTTCTTGTTCATTTAGCAGCATTGTGCAGGGTTTCTGGTAGACTGGCAGATTGCCTCCAAGTGTGCAAGATCTGGGCTTCATTCAGTCTAGGATTCTGCAGTTCCCTGAGGCTCCTGAGCCTTCTACATCTGACCAAAAGGTCAAACAGAGACTATGAGGAAGGCATGCTCTAGTATTAATATTCTAGGCTAAGAAATTATATATATCATTGCCATTAATAGTGTACTTGCAAGAACAGTCAAAGGATCCCACCTACAACTGGAGCAGTTCAGCTTTTTACTTGTCTCAGACAAGGGGGTTGGCAATGATGTCTATGATTAGACTTTCAAATGGTACTTACTCTGTATGGATTTTGGTGAACATTTCTCCCTTTCATAGTGTTCGATTAAATAGAGAAATTCAGAAACCAATAATATATACTGACCTTATTGTTCATTTCAAAGCAGATCCTCTCAATGCCAATGATGCAACATGACTATAATTTATTATAGTTTCTTTAAAATTCTCCACTTGTCGGAACTTCAGAAATACTATGTAGTTGTACAAAAATATAGTGTACTAAATATTTTTCAATATCCCAAAGATTTTATGAACTTTCCAAACAGCTCACTCCTAGGGGAGAAAAAAAGAAGACATATGTAACGAAGCATCATTTTAATGGGTGTGATATTTCTTTTACTTATTTTCTGCTATTTTTACCTGTATTTTGCAATATTTTCATTCTTTTCTTTAAAAGATGTCCTGGGTTTGAGCACTGTGCATGGAACCTTCCATTTTTGGGGAGGAAGGCACAAGAAATTTTAATTAATAAGCCAGGCAGTTCCTCTATTGCCTGTCTGCTCCTTATTGGATCCATAGTCCATGATGTGTCAAAGCTGGCAAGAACCTTGGACTCATTCCAGTCCCAAACCCCTCATTTTACAGATGAGCAAACATGCTAGCTAACATTATTGATTCTCCTTCTTCTTCAAATGAGTTTTCCTTTTGCTTTCCAATCCTTTGTCATTTCTTTTTACCACTGTGAATGCCAGACCATTACCTGAACCAGATTCCCTGTGACTCCAATACCCTTGTCTATGTTTACTCATGAAGGAAAAGGGCTTTTGTTATTCAAGCAATTTCCTAAGTAAAGTGGCAGGTGCTGTGTGTCCCTTCTCAATGTTATTAATAAAAGAGATCTACTGATATTTCTATTTAACTCTTGGCATTGTTCTTTTTTGATAGACATTAGTCAGTATAAAATAAAGCCCTCTCTTGCACCCTTCTTCATGAACAGAAATTATGAGAGAAATGCCCTACCCGACACCCTTGCTTTTTTGGTTAATTTCTGCTATCAGAAACTGGAACTTCAGTTAGTCATAAAATACTCATTTTTTCCCCAGCACTTTGCTCTTCAGTTTCTCCTTGACCTTCCAGTAAGATAATCACCGAACCAGATTACTTCTAAAAGTTAGAGACTCATACATAGCAGCGAAGTTCAGCGAGAGCATTTCTTTGTTTTATATTGGCAAGGCTGGATATTAAATCTTGTATTTTTATCCTAGATTTCCATCCCTTTGTCATAGAGTCCATCTCATTAAGTGTTTAGTCAGTCTACATTTTTTTCTTGCTATAGTATCCACTTATTTACTGAAATGTCACATAGCACTATCAGATTGTCAGATGCCACCATCTCTAGAAGACCTTCCCTGGTTCCCCGTCCCTGCACACTCATACACTCACTAGGTGGCAAAGCTCTCTTCCTTTGTATTTACATAATGGCTTCTATTTATGTCTTCCTGAACACTTACCACAGTATATTGTTTTAGTCTATTTTGTTTTCTTTCAGAATATAAAAGTAGAGACTAAACAATAGCACTTAGTGAAATATGGAAGATTCGAAATAAATATTTGTTAAATGAATGCACAGGAAACACTTGACATAGTGTAGATTTACCAAATTATGCAAATTAACAAGACTCCCAAGCATTAGGTGTGAAAAAGAACAACAGAAAAATTTTAATTGAAATCAACAAGTAAGTTGTAATGAGATCAGTGGAGCTAATTGTGAAATGTTCTTGGCTATTAATGATCATTGAGCTCACAAGTGTGCCTGTAAGACTAGTATTTGTTGTTTAACAAGTATTAATTAAGTGTTTACTGTCTGCTAGGGACTGTAGATCAGAGCAAGAGTGTGGACAATTTTGCTGATAGATACAGATAAAACCAAGAGTGAATCATAAATTATTAATTGACCTTTAAAATATCACTTTTCCGTGGCTATTCCATGGTGTTCCCAAGGAATTTTATCCTAAGGGACTCCTCACTGTATAGTATTGCTTTATAATCACAGATTACTAACACCACACTGAGGCTCACTATGTGCCAAGCTCTGTGTAAAGCACTGTATACGATGTATCATGTTCACTCTTCATAACAACTCTTTATGAAGTTGAGAATCTAAAACCAAAGGAAAGCGGTCATTGTTCCCAAGGCCATAAAATTGCACAACTAAGCTCCAAGCCCAGGCAGCTAACCATGCTACTGCACCCAACATGTGATTTCCAAATAACTCTCTCTTCACCTCCCCTGTTTATAAGGTTCATTGTTCGATTGCACCTTCACAAAGCCTAGCATGGCTTATCCCTTATGTCTCTCTGCTGAAACTTCACCTACCACATTTTGTGCTCAGATAGTCTAGTGTCTACCACACTCCTACTGTTGGATGCCCAGAGATGCTTTGTGCAATGCCGAACTCTTGCTCCACAGCTGAAAAGGCACACAAACAACAACATAGGAACCTGGCAGACAGAAGAATGAGATTGTTCTGTGGAGCATGCCAAGGGGAGAGGCTGGGCCCTCTGGGCACACGAGGGCCATGAGAGTGCAGTGCCCTGCAAGGCCTGTGAAGGAAGGGAAACGGGCCTCTTCTTTCTGAAGAAATAAAGCCCCCAGTGGAGGAACAGATGCCTCACTTGACTTGGCAGTCTTCCTTTCAACCACAGACCATTGACTCTGGCAGGCTTTAGATGAAACTTTGTCCAGCTTGCTTCACCAAAGGGAAGCCTGCTACTGTGAGAGGCTTTGAGGCTTGAAGAGGAGAAAGAACACAAAGTGAGGAGCTGAGGGGTCTCAAAGGACATCTCTCCCAGCAAAAAGCAAAAGAACACAAGTATAAAAGACCCACGATTTTTCTAATAGTACGTAAAAAACAGGTTGCTGGTTTGTCATATCGTAAATGTTTTCCCCACTGACTCTAAAGCCATCATGAACTGAACCAAATCTGAATTAAAAGAGGCTTCAAAGGAAGCTTAACAGTTGGTCACAAGGGGTAAATTTCCCTGTACTGCAAAAGGGAAGGCTCCCCAGAGGGTGCTATGTGGTAGAGTCCCTTCAGTAGCTTAATACGGCAGAAAATCATAACTCTTCACAGGCCAGAGCTGGATGCCACGGCCACCTTCACCAACTTGCTCAAAGTCGCAGTAAAACAAGAATACAAACCCACAACTGTCATCTCTAATGACAGATTTACTGACTTTGGATGACTGCTTCACGTTTTAATACTTTTTTTCAGCCCATACTCGAATGGCAGAGGCACATGCCACTGGGGTTCCGAGAACTCTTCCCACAGCTGCTGTGCTTCTGAACAAAGTCGCCTCTCAGAAAGTGGCACAGCACTGAGCAGGTGAGAAGAGACCCCTTGGGCTCCCCCAGGGTACGCTCATGTCCCGGAAGCCTCATCTGCCTGGGACCCTTCCAGGAGGAAAAGCTACATCATCCCTGGAAGGGACCAGGAAGACTCACTAAGTTCCCATTAACTGGAACTTCAGATTTCCCATCAGGGAAATTGTATGTATGTACTTAATATAACATTTCAACAGTGGTATGCTCCAGTTAGTATTGTAAATGTCTTACGACTGTACTTCCCTCTAGCATAGTAACAATCCCTTTATATCAACGAGGAACCTGGACATAGGTAAGGGTAGAGACTCGCCCCAAATCACATGGATGTAAGTCCTGGCCCTAGGCACCAGCCCCAGGCTCAGCTCTGAAGCCCATGGTGACTTCCCATGCTGTCTCTCTGCTAATTCTCTTCTTTCCATGCAAATAAAATCCATGTCCCCTGTTAGATAAGATCAGCTTCTAGGTATCATGTGGGGAGCAAGTCTCATCATCAGTTCAAGGTAAAATCCCTAAACCGACTCAAAATAATGGGAGGAAGAAGCTGCCACCAGGAAACCAGGGAGCTTCAGAGTTATCTGCCGCTTAGGGTGAGACCTGCTACACTCTCTGTTTGCAGAAGCCCCTGGCTCTTTCATGTCCCCGCCGGTTTTCTCTTGGTCTCCCCACTTCTGAAATGTCTCAGGAAGCTGTTTTATTATGTAGAGTCGGGCAAAAGACAGGCGGATGTGTGTGTGAAGCGGCCATGAAGCTGGCACCAGGTCTGCGGTGTCTGTGGTAGTTTATTACTGCTGCCAGCAAAAGAGAAATCTGATCCTGGCAGATGCAGCCTGCTGTGAATCAATATTTTACAGGTAGTATACTTTGAAGAGATGACATCAAGACAGAATCAAAAGAGAGGAGGGAGAGAGAGAGAGAAAAAGAAACGATGCGAGTAGGAGCCGAGAATTTATCCTGACATCCTTTGACAGTCCTTCCCACAAGGAGTGAGGGGAACAAGCCCCAGTAGGGGGAGGTGACACTGATATGGGCGAGGACAGACTCCTTGACAAAAGCCATTACTCCCTACTTGCCTTCACCATGCACGTGCTATCACAAAAGCGGTGACACGGCCGATACCTTTGGACCAAAGAAAGCCTGTCGAAGGCACCTGCCGAGAAAACACCCGGAGATACACAGGAAACAGACCGTCTCTTCCTGGCTCACCAACTAGGGAGCTGAGAGAGCACTAAACAAGAGAGATAAACCCACTCTTCCTTGCCTTTCCTGGCCTGTGTTTTCCACATGTCCTTAGGGGACTCTCTGGAAAGCACTCCGGACCTTTTAAATGGGGAGGTGGGGCAAGGGGTGGGGAGAGAATGATGGGATACCGAAAGGCTTTCAGGGTCCCTGTGCACGGAACCGGCCAGCTCTCCCCTGGCTGCTGTGTCGTCCCTCCACCTGCCTGCAGGCACAGGACACTGATGACACCAGACAAGCCCGGGAGGGCTGCAGTTCTGCAGGAGTGACAAAGGAGCTGTGTTTATACATGGCCTAGACTCCTGGAGGGTGGTTCCCAAGGGATGAGAATTAATTGAACACCATTCAAGTCTTCCTCTGTGCAAAGCACTTTCCCAACACCAGGAAAAGACAGTGAGGGTGTGAGGCAGATGCAGAAACTAATCACCTGCAATTCCTGCCATTAAGAGAGAATGAAGACACATATGCAGCCCACCCTAATACCAGGCAGACTGAGGAGTGCCCATGACATGAATCTTTAATGCCAAAAAGATCTCTAACACCCAGGATTACAGCTTTTTAAGGTCTTATAGGAACCTTGGCTTACATGATAACCTTGGCTGACTGTAGGTTCACTGGTGAGATCTAGCTGAGCCTCCTAACATTCAAGCCAGGACTGCAAAGGTAGAACGGCACTAGGTCTGGCAAGATGAGCTGGATTTCCACTGGAAAATGAGCAAGGAGACATCCCAGGCAGTGGAAGTTACTTAAGCCAATATTTGCCAGATTGTAACCCAGAGAACGCAGTGCGTGTGAAAAAGATGTTATATGAAATATCTTATTGAAGAATAAGCTTTAAAATTCTCAACCTACATGGAGATAAAAATTAATACAGGTTTAAAATTTTTAGCTGAAATCTCATGAAATAAAGAGGTGACCAATAGTTAATGCTTGTATCAGTTAGAACAGTTGCCTTTTTAAAAGGCAAATCCAATTTTTCATATCCTTCCTTAAAACTCTTAGAATTAAGTCCCACATTCTTAAGGAAGTAGCCTTGTACCTTCTTTACCATCGTTTCAAGTTTGTCCATTTCTGCTGTGATCCAGCCACTTGCCTGCTTGTCTTCTAGGCAAGAAAAGCATGAAACATATTCTTTCTAATATTTTAGGAATTTCTGCCTAATTCCTAAAGTACTGTAAGGCTCAGCGCCATCAGAACCTTAAGTCAGGTTAAAGCCCCTTTCCATGTGCCCCTGTGACCTTGTCTTTTCTCCCAGGGTCTCTCCTGAAGTTGGGGCTGCACCCTCAGGGTCCAGCATGGTGCTCGGTAACACAGGGTAGAAGATGATCTACTAGGACCAAATCATGGAGGGCCTTGAATACCCAGGAGCTAGCCTTAATTAGTTGCTACATGGACATTAAGGATTTGGAGAAGGGATGACAGGCTGGAAGTCATTTTGAAGATGATTTGGCTGTGCATGTGAGGTCTCCTGGAGCACTAAGAGGGTGGTGAGAAGACACATTAGGAGGACATTGCAAGAGCCTGCTAGAGACAATGAGGCTGATCTAGGTGGTTGCCAAGTAACATGAATGCACATGAGAGTCTGTGGAGATAGACTCTGTAGGACTTCCAAGAGATGGGACAGGGAAGAAAGGAAGTGAAGAGGACTCCAGGTTTTGCATATAGATGATGGGAAGAATGGTGACCCCACTTGCAAAATGACAGTCAGGAGGAGGAGGTGGACAGAGAGAAGAAGGGACTGGGAGAGGAAAAGGACAGGGATGCCCTTCAGAGATTTAACTTTAACTTTCAGGTCTTGAGCAGATGTCCAGGTGGACTTGACCTTTCTGGAATCCTACTGCTCAAGACTTGAAGTCTGTCACCTTTTTCACACCCCACATTCTGCCATCGTCTCCTTTCTAGCCACCTTCCAACCCCACCCCCACTCCCTGACTGCTGCCTTTATGTGGGCACTGTCACCCTCATCTGAGTTCCATTGTGCTGTTCTTCTTCCAGCTGGCTTTCCTTAAGCTGGCCACTCTTGTCATCCTGTGCTTAGCAGGCAAATTACTTTTCCCACGTCAACTCGCTTCCAAACATGCTATTTGTGGTTAATATAAATTCAAATGTGGAAGGAAGATGAAGAAATCCTCCAGAAGGACCAGTAATCTTAGAGAATGTTTTAAGCAGAATGAGGTGGCTGACAGTCAAATATCATGAAACACCAGGAAAATAAGAAACAGAACAGGGTCACAGTTCCACAATGAGATGTGCAAGTGACTTTCAAAGGATCCACTTCTGCAGATTTTTTGTAGACCTTGAGGGAACAACTGCTAAAATAAGGGAGAGGGTCCATTTTCATTCCAGTTATAAAGAACCTCAATGGGAAAGACTAGGAAACAACAGTCGGGTGCGAGAAAGAAGACAAGTCACTGGAGGATTACGTGAGCTTCCCTGTAAATGTTCACACCGTAGTGTGAACACCGTAGTGTGTGGACATGGCTTACTGAAACCTTAGAAGGGGATTGTGATATAAGATATTTTTGGGTGGCACTGAGGACTGACCCCCAGAACCTCACACATCCTAAGCCTGTGCTCTACCACTGAGCTACAATCTCAGCCTGAAAAGCATCTTTTACTTGACCGATAAATTTTGGTTTAAATATGGGTTCATGCAGGAGAACAAGATACAATGTCCAAAATTTTTCTTTTTTTATGAAAAAATAAAACTTCATAAAATAATAAGAGAATAACAATAGTTAATACACTGTGTAATGTTATCTTCAAAGTAGTTACTCAGAGTACAAGACATGGACAAAAAGATTCTCTTACACAGAAGAAACAAACAGCTATCAGCACAGAACTTTCTTTTCAACAAACTAAGAGAAACTAGTAGTATAAATGAAGCAAATTAGCATATATATTAAAACATTTTTGAAACAACAGAATAGGTAATTTGGGGAACCAATTGAATCACTCTCCATTTCCTATTTATCTATCTTCCATTTTTCTCTTTATTTGCATATATATATGTATATATATATATATAAAAAACTGAGTTTTTCATATAAGAGAAACCATGAGATATTTAAGCTTGTGTGTCTGACTTATTTCACTTAACATTATTTTTTCAAGTTGTATTTATTACCTATGAATTCCTCAAGTTTATCTTTCTTTATTGCACAGTAGTGATTTATTGTGTATAAATAACATCAGAAAAACAGAACAAGCCAAAATAAATCACCTAATCATGCACCTCAAGGTCCTAGAAAAACAAGAACAATCCAAATCCAGAACTTATACAAAGAAGGAAATTCTAAAGATCAGAGAAGAAATCAATAAAATGGAGATTAAAAATACAATACAGAGATCAATGAGTCGAAGAGCTGGTTCTTTAAAAGAATAAACAAAATAGACAAACCCTGAGCCAATCTTACACCCAAAAAAGGAAAGAAAAGACATAAATCAATGCAAGTAGAAATGAAAAAGTTGAAATCACATTAGACAGCACCAAAACCCAGAACTAATTCACAAACACATATACCAAAAAATTAGAGAACTCAGAAGAAATGAGAGATGTCTAGATACACATGAAATACCGAAACTGAACCAAGAAGGCTTAAAAATCTTGGACAATCCAATATTAGGTAATGAAATTGAAGCAGTAATAAAAACATTACCAACTAAGAAAAGTCCAGGACCTGATGGATGCACAGCTGAATTCTACAAGAACTTCAGGGAAGATCTAACACCAACACTCCTCAGTCTCTTTAATGAAATTGGGAGGGAAGAAAGAGTTTCAAAATCATTCTCAGAAACTCGCATTACCCTAAACTGGACAAGGGAACTACAGGAGAATCTCTGCAGTGAGAATTCTGAAGAAAATATTGGCAAACAGAATGCAATAAATCAACAAAAAGATCATACACCATGACAAAGTAGGCTTCATCCTAGGGATGCAAGGATGGTTCAACATATGCAAATCAATAAATGGAATTCATCACATCAATAGAAGCGAGAACAAAAATTACATGATTATATCAATAGATACAGAAAAAACCTTTACTAAAATTCGACATCCATTCATGGAAGGACATTATCTCAATCTGATAAAAGTCACTTACAACCAACCTACTGCCAACATCATACTAAATGGGGAAAAACTGAAAGCTTTCCTTCTAAAATCAGGAACATCACAAGGATGTCTATTATCACCACTCTTGCTCAACATAGTCCTTGAAATATGAGCCACAGCAACCAGACAAGAGAAAGAAAAGGGATATGTGTAGGAAAGGATGAAGTCAAAGTGTCATTATTTGCAGATGACATGATCCTTTACTTACAAGGATCACACTACACCAAAAGTCTCCTAGAATTAATAACGGAATTCAGCAATGTAGCAAGATGCAAAAGAAACAGAGAAATCAATAGTATTCCTATACACTAACGATGAACTCACTGAAAAAGAAATTAGGAAAACAATGCTATCCACAGTAGGATCAAAACTATTAAATACTTATGAATTAACCTAACCAAGGAAGTTAAAGACTTCTACAATGAAAATTACATCACTCTGAAAAAGGAAATAGAGGAGGACATCAGAAAGTGAGAGATGCCTCCTTTCTGGATAGGCAGCTACAATGTCTAATTTATGCAAAGGTATTGTGTTCTGTAAGTAAATACACAAACAAACAAACATTTAACCAAAACTTTGTAAAAGTTCCTCCAAAAGAATTGAGAGAATTCAGCATTGCATTCTTTTTCTTTCCAATAATGTCAGCAGCAATAAATTGGGTTCATACCATTCTTTCCGTTCCCTCAAGGCGGTTCATTTCTTATTAGCACCTACAACAATTTCTCACAGTAGCAAATTACGTGCTGTTTAGAGAATAGCTCCTTTTCCACCTTTATTGTCACTAGCAGTTGGTCTGACCAGAGATCATCAGACAAATTACCTCCATCCCACCTCTGCCTTGCCCCTTTCTGAGATGTTTCCTCATGCAATGGTGGAAATATGGAGCAAAGGAAGCAAATTAAAGAATCTCTGTCATTTTTCTACCAGCTAGAGCCTCAGGACAGTACTGAGGTCACAAGATTCAGCATAGTACCATACGTTGGCATAAATACAAGTAAAAGAAAGTCTGTTTGGAAGATCATTTTGTGACTTACCTTCAGTTCCATAAAATGAATGGATTTAATGTACATAATTGCAATACAAGAGGCAGAAAAGAGGAAATGTCACTCATCATTGTATGACAAAACCTAGAAAATATGATATTCACATGTTATAGCAAATTATGAAAGCCTAGGGTGACCACCCATACAAATGCATGTCTGTTTTTATGTCATGAATGTTTTTATGCCAAGAACTCCTAGCTCTTTGAAAAGTGGCCCTATTGAGACAATGAAATATATAGCAATCCTGTGTAACCTGGAAAATAAAATGAACAAAACAACTGGGCACGCAACCTATTCAGTCTTGTTGCCTCACTTCTATCAATCACACTCATAAAAGCTGTGTGTGCTGACTACTGCATAACCATAATTATGATTTCCACTGGGAAGTGACCATTGATTAGGAGATGGAGCTCTTTTATTGGAGAAATGTGGGGCTAGCCAGAGGTTAATGAGGACAAAACAGGCAGGCCTAGAATTCTTGATAGATTAATACTAATTTGCATGGTAGAGGTTAAGTGCTCTGCGGGCTGCCAAAGGAAACGCAAGTGTCTGAGAAGGATTTGAGACAAACAGGAACAAGGACAACCTATACTCCACGCCATCTCACGTTTACAGGAGTAAAATGGTCACTCTTTGGGGGTCAAGCTCCTTAACTCTTGAAAACTCACCTGACACTACCTGAGAACATACAAAACACATGCTTTTATGGCGCACCCATCCTTGCCATGATCTATGCCTTTGACCAGAATGAGAGTAAAGATACCTAAATTAAGGCATTGACCAATCAATGACCAATGGTTACAATCACTGACCAATTAATGACCAATCGTTACAACAGGTGTGACTGTACCAGTGTGTTCTGATCACTGCGGCCAACAAAACTAGACAAGGTCTGACTGCCCCATTGCTTACTGCAATCATGGCTTGGCTCCAGCTCTCTAGCCCTTTTCCAACTCCCCAGAGAAGTCAAATTTCCCTTCTCTGAGCAGTTTGCTCTTCACACAGCCTGTATGATCTTTCTCCAGGTTCTGTATTGTCTAAGTTCTTTCCTTTTGTCAGGTATCAGTGCAAAAATCAGTACCTCAGAGTGGTCTTTTTGGACAACCCTATTTAAAGAACCATCTTCCTGGGATACTCACTGCCAAGCCCACATCTGTTTTCCTCATTGTATTGCACCAAATTAGCTTATCTTGTTTATTTATGTTTCGTTGGCCATTGTTTGTCTCTCCATAAAATGTGCTTCCTGAGCACAGGACTCTTCATTTTTGCTGGGCATTGCATCAGTGGTACCTGGGATGGTGCCTGGCACATAGTATTTGTCAAGTGAATGAATGAATGAATGGGATCTGCAGATAAAAGAGCATAAAGGCCCTCAGTGGAAGATAGTTGCCCCAAAGCCACTTTCTTAATATCAGCCTAATAGAGGAAAAAAGACCCATGCAAATAAGAAAGAACATAGTTGCAGGATCTCCTTGCTGAATACCCAGCACAAGTCTAGTGCTGAATGATGAAAGAGTATTCGACTTCTTCCAAAGACATTCTGACCACGGGTTATAAACTATACGAGGTCCAGGATGGATTTGTCTACAGTCCTGAGCTCTTACAGGTTCCATTCCTATAAGCAAAGTAAGATATTGGGCAGGGGTGGTTGAATCAATTACCAAGCAATTCATGGAAAAGGATTTAGTGAGGAAAGGGGCGGGCAGAGTAGAGGGATTTAAGGAGGTTGGGAGCAGGGAGGGCAATGTCCTGAATCTATCAGTTCTGAGGTCTATTCTGAACACATTTGCTATTTTATTCATTCTCCACTCCACGCTGCATGGTCAGACATTGTCACAGTCTCAGGAAGTTGCTTAATCCCTTGGAGTTTTCATTTTCTCATCTGGAAAAGAATAGGGAACCACTTCCCAGATCCTTTGAAGAGTGAAAGAGTGAGCACTTGGCACTTGCAGAGAGCTCAAAATGCTAACAAGCATAGTAGTTTGATGGCTTCAAGTAGTGCAAGTGATGATGCAGAAATAGTCCACACGACAAATGCTGTTATCCATCAAATCATGCCATGACTCCCTCCCTGCTTCGGAGATGAAACGCTACAGTAATGAGCAAGAACCACTGTCCTGTCCCCTTGAGATGAAAAAGCATTTAGATTTTTAAATGTGGTTTACCTGAGGAGGAGCTATTTAATCGCAGACCATTACAAAAGTATCGCATCTTTTGCTGTGGATTTATAAAAGGAAAATTAAAGTGATAATAGCTCAACAAGGCTGAGTAACAACTAGGGTTAATGTCAGCTGTCAGGGTTAGTGGCGCTTCACCCACCCAGCCTATGTATTCAGGATGAATCACTAGAGAGCTGTGATATTAGAGGTAAAGAAAGGCAGGAGTTTTCCACTGTCTTGCTTACTTGCAAATTGATTTCTTTCAAACTGATAACTGCTTTTAGAAGGCTAGTGCCTGAAATATCCCTCAAGCTCTAACTTTAATTTCATCATCATCATAATGTCAAGGCGCAGTGATGAATGCTCCAAAGATTAGAGTCACACGTAATGATAATTATTACAAACAGCATATGAAATCTACAGTGTAATTTTGGTCAGGTATAAAAGGGATTATTTGATTTGATTGTAGAATTATGAACTCAATTGTTTCTAATATAAGAGATTGTATTAGTGAACCCAATGACCTTTCCAACACATTTAAAGTTTAGTTCTTAAATTTGAATAATGGGAAATGAAACTTTTATCCTCAAATTTTGACATATTCTTAATCTACCAATGTGTACCTAGAGAATTCCTGATGTGGGCTTATTTTAATCTATAACTTCAGATGTATTTGTTCATAAATTAACATGTAATAGAGTAAATCAAATTTTAAAACTCTAAACATGAAAAGTTAATTATTTGAGAACTGAGTCCTAGATATATACTGTCATCTCCACATGACAGAATAATAAACTTGTGAATGACACTTTTAAAAATATTCTGGAATAAACGTGAGCTATTAACAACACAGCTATTGCCCAAGTGCTGCGAGGAGGGGTTTTGTGAGTGAACTCGGTATTGAATGGGTGTAGAGAAGCACGACCCCCCGGGAAAGCCATCTTGAGGGTGCCTGCAGGCTTGCTGCTACAGGTTCACACAGTGTTCAGTGCAGGGAGCCCAGATCCAAATTGCCAATGCTTTCCCCTTCAGGACAGTCTGCATATATGCTTGTAATAGCAAGGCTTTGCATTTGAGTTTTTTGTCTGAAAGTTTGCCTGTAAATAGATGTAACACTTGGCAAGCCGATCCCGTGTCTTCACTGGTGAGCCCGGTAGCGGACGGCTGAACCTACAGATGCTTGAACATACTCCCCAGGCCACAATGTGTGGTCAGTGCCCTTCCTGAATCTAGACAACAAGAACTTTCTTCCCTCTTACACCTGAAAATCTTTTCATTTGCATTTCTTCTTCTGTAGGATACAGAAGATCTGTTAATCAGGACAACTCTGAAAAACTGTCTGTGTTCATAGAGAAAAACAAAGAACAAGCAACCTGAACATGGGAACCTACCTTGCAGGTAACACTAGAGCCCAATCAAACCTTGGAATATTCAATACTCATTTTAACCCTCTTGGTGTTTCATTATTACATAATTTTTATAAAGTTAGAGGCTTCTTTTGTTTCCTACTCATTGATATTTTATGTAGAACTTTAAAACTGGTTAACATGCTTAGGCTAACATGCTTAAAAGCTTTCGCTTTATCATAAATGATAACTAATCTATTTGACATTTTCCCAGAAAAGTCTATGGACTTTTCTTATGTCCCTGGTTTAACCCAGTCAATTTCAGGATTGGCCAATCCATTTTGTTGCTTTAAACTATTATGAATGTCTATTTTCCACTTGTATAAATAAAAATGCACACTTGTGTAGAAAATACAGAAAAGCATAACAATTTTTAAAATTACCCAGAATCTTGCTAACTTGAGTAGCACAGCATTGCATTTTGCTGCATTTTCTTCCCATTTCTCCTCTTTTCATTTATTTTAAAGTAGACAAATTGGCTTAGAGAACCAACTGAAAAGCCTCCTGCATTGTAATCCTTTGCCAAAAAGAAGCCACAAAAGCATATCTCACAAGGCCTTACCTTGGGGCTACAAACTAAAGGTGCCACTTCCTCAAATAAACATACCTCGAACATCTACTATGCTCTCGGCAGTGTGCTATGTACTGGCAACACAGACATGAGGAACACAGACTTGGTACAGCCCGCTGGAGGGACACACACAGTATGAGGAGCTCACAGCAGAGGGAAACCCAGGGCAGGAGACCAGGGACAGCTCCCTGAAGTGGGTGGCAGTGGGCTTGGGTCACCAAGCATCAGGAAAGCTAGCAAGACAATAAAGACCGTACAGGCCCCAGAGGCTGCACAAAACCTCAAAGCACTAGACAGATCAGTAGATTCAGGAAACAGTCATTTTACACAGCTAGGAGAACTAAGAGGGTTTTCAGCTGGAGATACAGTCAACTCAGCAATCTCCTCCTAAGTTTTGAGAAATCAGATTTTTCTTATCTAGAAAACTCTGTATCAAGTTCTACATTGTTGAGATGTTGGTATCAATATTGACCATTTGGATTTGAAGTTATGATCTATGGACTTTTCTTATGTGCTTGGCTTAACTCAATCATTTTCAAGGTTGGTCAATGTCCGGTTTGGTTCAAGACATTTACTAAATGTCAGCTTAGAAAGAAAGCAATCTTGATTAATCTCATTTCTTTTTTTCTTTTTGTTGAACTCTATCATTGTAATTATCTAGATAGGCAATACCCACCTAGTGAGAAAGCATATGCTTCTAAATTATCTAATTTCATAAAAAGTCATAAAGTCAGGTAATAAATAATGTATAGATCCTCTAACATATGTGTAGATTTCTTCTTTTGCTTATATTTGGTCAGAGACCCTATTGAATGCTAATACTCCTAATAAAAGCTGTAATAGATGAACAACAAGACATGTTAGATCAGGAAGCAAAACAGGTTCTACTTCCCCTTTGCTGATTGGTAGCGACTGCCTACCAATCAATGGCCAGCAAAGTTTTTCTTTAAGAGTAAGGCATTTTAGGCTTTGTGTGCCATGTGGTTTCTATGGCAACACTTCAACTCTGCCACTATACTAGGAAAGCAACCACATGTAATACATAAACAAATATCGGTTTCCCAATAAAACTTTATTCACAAAACCTGAGTATGAATCAGATTTGATTTGCTGACTCCTGGCCTACAGCACTGAATGGTGAAACATCTTAGCTAAGTGGGAAGGGTGAGACCACAAACTTGCTCTCCTTGTGGCAGAGTAACTCCATCTGTGCATTGAAACTTGGAAAAGAAACAGCTTAGCTCAAATTCTAGTTTTTCCTCTAATTCACTGAGTAACTGCAAACCAGTTGTTCAACCTCTTACACTGGTGCATGTTTATTTATTATGGTTTAGATGTATTTTGTCCCTGCCAAACCTCATGTTGAAATATAGGGGAGGGAAGGGAAGGCAAGGGGATGAACAAAGGAATCAAGATGTGCATTGTACCTGCACCAACTCCACACAAGGAATTATGTACTGCAGACATGTACTAATAACAATTAAAAGCTTTTTAAGAAAAACTTAATTTTCAACATAACAGTACTGAGAGGTGGCAGGACCTGAAAGAGGCAATTAGGACATGGGGACACCATCTTCATGAAGGGATTAATACTTACTCCCCACAAGAGTGGGTCAGTTATCACAACAGTAGGTTGTTATCACAAGAACAACTTTAAAGAGGCTGGCACCCGGGGGCTGGGGATTTAGCTCAGTGATTAGAGTGCTTGCCTTGCAAGCACAAGGGCCTGAGTTCGATCCCCGGCACCACAAAAAAAAAAAAAAAAAAAGTTTAAAAAAAAGAGGCTGGCACCTCCCCTCCCATACGTGCTCCTTCTGCACATGCCTGCATCCCCTTTTTGCTCTTATATGACATAGTACATGGCCCTCACCAGAAACCAAGAAGATGCCATCACTTTCCCAGACTCCAGAACCATAAACCAAAATAAACCTCTTTTCCTTATAAATTACCCAGTTTCCAATGTTCTCTTCTAGCAACAGAAAATGAACCAAGATAGTGTTCTTGATTACAAACAACAGAATCTATTTGAGCTAGTTTGTACTTCAAAGTTATAATGGACAGAGCTAGGATTTCCATGATAACTGAGGATTAGGTACTCTAGCACAGACCCCTTGAAAAGCACATGCTTTCGCCACTGTGCTACCAGTGGATCCCCTCACCAGGACACCAACCTTGTTGCTTATTTCTGTGTTCATGTTTCAGTCTACCACTGTGTAGTTCAGTGGTACAGCACATGCCTAGCAGGCAAGAGTCCCCAGGTTCAATACCCAGTATGAAAGTAAGAAAGAAAGAAAGAGAGAGAGAAAGAAAGAAAGAAAGAAAGAAAGAAAGAAAGAAAGAAAGAAAGAAAGAAAAGGAGGGAGGGAAAAAGGAAGGAAAGAAGGAGGGACTTGTGTGCATTTGAATGACAATGTTTAGATACAGGTTTTGAATTGTGTCTTGGGAAAACAATACTCGCCTGTACGGAAAACCATGGAAATTTTAAAACAGTGTGCAAATGATGCTGGGCAACCATGCATGATGGAAGTCTTTTCATTCAGCATGAATTTCCTCTATATATAATAGGTGGTCCTACTGAGACACCAAACTGCTTGATGCAGCAATGTGAAGGATGGTAACAATGATGTAAATGTTTAACTCTCAAAGTAGGAGAATATATTTTACTCGACATAACCCATTGTTTAAAAACTTCCCAAAATCCCAACCTACCAAGCAAGCAGATGCTAAAATTCATAATAAGTGCATGGCTTAAAATCTAATTTAATAAGTGACTTTTATTTGAAACCCATTATTTTCATCTCATCTCTAAAACAATAGCTTCACCACATCAGGAGAGAAGAAACAGAGATCAAGAGAGGTATAACTACTCTTAATAATGACAAGGCTACTAACAAGCTTTTCCTAGAATATGTTTACTGTATACAGAAAACCAACTGATGATATTTTGGCCTTGCAAGTTAAGGTCTTTTCTTTCCTTTTTTAAAGTAAAGCAGGTCAGGGGCCCTTGCGTTCCTGGTGTCCCCTTTGCCAGTCCCGGCAAGCATCTTTTCCACCTTAACAGCTTCATCACCCACAGTCAGCTTTTAATGTAAGCCACGAAGGCACGTTATTGGCAGCTGCTGCATCAGTTCCTCATGTGCCGTCTTTGCTGTTCTCATCTTTGTCTACAAAGGAGGGGGCTTTTTTTTAAAATGTTTATTTTTTACCAAGAACATGCATTGGTACATTATATACATAATGATTCCATTTATCATGATTATTTTGTACCTATACATGATGTATCTTGGTCCCCTGCCCCTTCCCCACCCCTCCCTTCCTCATTTCCCCCTTTCCTCATTTACAGCAGGTTTATTTACATTTTTCCATTTTTTCCTTCTCCCCTTTTTTCCCTTTTCCCTTTTTTCCCTTTTCCCTTCCTTCTTTTCCCCTTCTAGTTCTCCTCTCTTTTGAATATTATCTTTCTTTTATCTAATATCTATTATGCCTCTTTGTCTTTATGTACATTTATGGTTTCTCATATCAGAGAAACAATTTGATGTGTGCTCATGAGTGTCTGATTTATTTTACTTAAGAGTATGTTCTCAAGGTGCATCCATTTACCTACAAATGTCTCTAGTTTATCCTTTTTTATGGCAGAGTAGTACTCCGTTGTGTAGAAAAACCACATCTTCTTTAGCCATTCCTCAGTCGTTGGGCATTTGGGTTGTTTCCAAGACTTAACTATGACAAACTGTGTTGCTATGAACATAGTTGTGCATGTATCTCTATGGTGTGAGGTTTTCAATTCTTCTGGGAAGATACCAAGCAGGGGAATAGCTGGATCAAATGGAACCGCTAGATTTAGTTGTTTTTTTTGTTTTGTTTTGTTTTGGTTTTAGATTTAGATTTTTGAAGAGTCTCCATACTGATTTCCATAGTGGTTGGACTAGTCTACACTCCCACCAACAGTGGAGAAGGGTTCCTTTATCCCCGCAGCCCCGCCAGCACTTGTTGTTGGTTGATTTCTTGATAATAACTGTTCTTTCTGGAGTGAGATGGTATCTTAGTGTTGTTTTGATTTGCATCTCTCGAATGACCAGTGATATTGAACATTTCTTCACATGTTTATATGCCATTTTTATTTCTTCATCTGAGAAGTGTTTATTCACTTCAGATGCCCATTTCTGGATTGGGTCTTTAATTGGGGGGGTTGATTTTTTTGAGTTCTTTATATAGATTCTAGATGTTAGACCCTTGTCTGAGGGGCAGCTGGCAAAGATTTTTTTCCCAGCTTTTTATGGTTGTGGAGATAATTGATTCGCTAGACGTTTCTTGAGTCTTTCAAAAAGCTTCTCACCTTATAGCTTATTACGATGGTAAGCTTCTCTTGTGATTCAAGCAGTAGGGTAATCTTCCGGGCTTGGTGAAATCGTCCCTCCTCTCACTTTATAATATGGGTCTCTCTCATGTATTCCCTGCACTGAGGAATCTCCACTCATGCTGCCAGTCATTCCAACTTCTGCAACTGATTAAAATCCATGGTGTTTGCCTCCTTCTTCCAGTCTCACCAAGTGTTCTTTTGGAGCACATTTGCTCTAATCCAGAAAACAGCTACTATCATTTTCTAAAGAACATGTAACATATGCATCTGTTCCTCCCGGTCAACTTTTCATACCCACAGGGAAATTCTTCTTTTTTGAAAAAAAGAGATCATATAGCTGAGCGTGGTCTATACCTGTTATCTCACTCATTCAGGAACCTGAGGCAGGAGGATCCCAAGTTTGAGGCCCACCTTGGTAACTTAGAGAAACTCCATCTCTAAATAAATAAATAAGGCTGAGGATGTAACTCCATGGTAGAGCACTTGTGCCGTGAGGTCCAGGGTTCAATCCCCAGTAACACAAAGAGGGGGAGAGGGAGAGAGAGTATTTCAAATCACCTCCACCTTATCCTTACTGTATCCGCAGGAACCGCTGGGCTTGTCACATAGGAATTCTCAACAAATAACTTGATGAGTTGATAAGCAAATTAAATAATAAATACTAAATGTCTACATACATTGTCCCAAATTGCTCTTCTGAGCCTCTATGTTCTACAACAATCAAGTGCCTATGGTATCTAAAATTATATAAAAAATATCACTCACAGGAATGGAAATGGAAATTGTCATTAATATCTTTCTTAAGAGAAACAGAAAATTGTTCACCAAAAGTTTAGTTATTTTGGATATAACATTACATTTGCTAGTATAGCCACTAAATGTACCATATCCATTTCCTTTATTGTAAGTAAGTAAAACAAAACAAAACAAAACAAAAGTCAATAATGCTTGGGCAAGTCCCTACTGCCTTTCAGTTCATTAAGCTAAGGTAGCCAGAACTCCTAGATAATAAATCACCGGCTGGTTACAGTTTTTTGAGCCATTGTATATAGGATATGGATTGCTCATTTCATTTTACATTTTACGATGTAATATCTAATGCCTGGATTATTGATGGGAGTTCATAGATGGGTTCCAGAGTGTTAATACACAAAATGTTGTTTGTATGTGCAAAGTATATCAACAGGGAAAGAATCTAGAGGTTTGGTTGCAGCTTATCAAATAAGTTAGCGACCAAAAAAAGTCCTGCCCTCTAAATGTGGTGATCTCTAGCTTTCCCTGGCTTTTCTTCTTTTGTTGACGTGGCCTGACTTAGGTGGTTTGAAAGAAACTAGAAAGCCAGATTTCTAACTTTCTGGCTTTCTAGAAATTCTCTATAGCATCGCTAACTCGTGATGTTCATTAATTTAAACTACTCACCAAAAATTGTACTGTGGAAGGCCATAGGCAAGAAATTATTAATGCAAGTTGGTTAAAAAAAAAAAAAAGACTTCTGAGTTTTAAAATACCTAAACATTCTTTCCAAAGTGCCAATATGCCATGAGGTCCATGCACTTCCCACACTGTGGGATCATTAAAGCAGAAAACCGCATGAAGAGAGTCAGCAGCAAGGGGCACAATATGGCAAGTGTAAGGTCTGCACTTCTGTCCACACAGCTGACTCGGGACAGACTTACTACAGGAGCTGCTGGAAAGCAAGTAACTCTCCAAGGACGGGCCAAAAAGACAAGTTCACGTAAAAATTAAGTGGGGGCAGGAGAAGGCAGTCTCCAGAAAACAAAAGCCAATAGATCCACGGTAAGAAATGATAGTCCTTTTGGAATAAATATATAAGTGCTTCTGCTATTATAAATAGGCAAACTGAATTCTTTCCTGTTTACAAATGCTTTGTGTTTCTCTCTACAACCCCCATTTGCTGCAGAAATTATCTTTACCTTATGCTTTTCCACATGAATCATTTTACTTTTATGAAAGGCGAGGGGGAACACTTCCCCCGTCCCCCGCACAGCTTCTGAAGAAGGTATTTGCCATGGCCAGGATTGGATCATATTTCTTTCGTGCCACATGTACCAAGGCAAGATATATTTTCTAGGAAGTGCATCGCATATATGTAGGCTGGAGAAATTCAGAACCAGCCTTATTTGTTTTTTACTCTAAAACAACAAAAAACGAAATCAGTCATAATTTTTACTGCATATCAGGATATAAATTATATATATCATGATTTTTCAAGTACTAAAAAAGGATCACTTTTTTCTTCCGAAACAAACTGAGGTGCTAATTACAAACCCATTTTCTCATTTAGCAAAAAACCTAGATGTCACCTTGGAAGGTGGAGAACAAAGTCTGAAGAGTGTGGGATGCAGAGCAGGTACATTTTGATTTAGAGGATGGCAGGAAAGTGGGGTGGGGGGTGTAGAGTTTAAACGGTCTTAACTGGGAAAGTGCAAACTAAAGTAACCAGTATTGGGGTAATTAACCTGAAGTATTTCCTGGGTAGAATGAGGTTTCGCATTTTCAATTACCCAGAAAATTGCCTCAATTTCTATTTCATGCTACAAGTATAGATCTGGGAAAAGCTATTTACTGGTCAGAGAGGAGGTTGAAGATGGTGGGAACAAGTGAATCAAGGGTAAACTAAAAACTGAAAAGTTTCTAACAGTTTTAAACAATCATTCTGCATAACTTAACACTGGGAATATAATTTTACAAATGGAATATTTCTCTAGCATCCATAAAATTCAGGAAAAATAATAAAGATGAGTATTAAAAAATAAAGCTAACCAGGTATCATTTCATTTTACATAAAGTAGAGATTGCATTCCCAGCTGGTCTGACGTTAAGACAGCTATTTCCATTTACTATGCCCCTTAAAGCCGTTTTAAAAGTACCAGCTTCTCTGCTCAATTGTAAAATGCCTGCTAGTTTTTGAAGGAGTGCTTTGGAGGGTGAGAAAGATTCGACTCTAAAATGGCTAAGAGACAGTTTTATGAATCTCACTGTGTCTACAAGATGAAGTATTCAGGCCGTTAGCATGTGCTTATATTTCCAGGATGTGAACAGACAGCTCCTGCCACCGTATTGATGACTGCTTACTATGCCGGCACCTTTTGTGCCGCACAATAGGTGACACATCAGCAAAACCGCTCTGAGAAGCAGGAAAGGCAGCTGTTAAAATTACACTCTTCCTGCATTAAAACCACCCCCTAGTTGTAAGACTTGTGAGGACCGTTAAGAAGTCATCTTACCTGATCCCTCTTGATGAGCTGTATATATCTGTGGCCTTCTGAAAATATCACTGAGGCCTGTTGTCAGGCTTCTATTATTAGGAAGAACAGTACCTCTTGGGAAGCAACAGAAGCCAAACCATTACAGCTGATGGACCCCCTAATTCCTATCTATTAGGCAACCGGTCTCCCATTGGGTTGGAAAAGACCGAAATTTGCATGAATATACACTTTAAACAGAAATGTTTATTTCCATGGGAGAGGACATCTCAAGGTGGTACAAACCAAAAGTTCCTTATTCCTGGCCTCTTCCTGTACAAAACGCTGATCACTACCCAGCAGCCCACCAGAATCTTGAGGTTCGGTCCGGACTGTGTTCAGACTGCACTCCCCAGATTGTACCCTAGAGCAAATGCGCACCTTACAAGGTCTCCTGTAATGAAACCAGCGTCCTTGGGGAAAAGCAGAGAGTGGACAGAATTCTTCACGGAAATTTCCGCCATTTCCTAGGATGCCGGATGCCCAGCCAGCAGAAAGCAACAGCCCAAGAGCCTCTCACATTTTTCATTAGAGATGTGCATTTGTTTCCTGTGGCTGCAGTAACAAGTTACTGCAAACAGGATGGTTTAAGACAACAGAAATGTATTCCCTCACAGTTCCAGAAGTCAGAAGTCTGAAGACAAGGTGTCGACAGTCATACTCCCTCCAAGTCTCTCAGGGAAAGTCTGTCTTTGCCTCTTCCATTTCCGGTGGCTATCAGCATGACTTAAACTGGGACCACTTCCTTGGCGGAAGCAGGTCACTGAGGGAGGGGACAGTATGTCATTGAAGGGAATATTTTGCCCCCAGCCCCAGCTTGCTCTCTCAGTTTCTCTGCTTCCCGGCCGGCATAGATGGGCAGCTTTCCTCTGCCATAATTCTCTGCCTCATCACTGGCAAAGAAACAATGGGGCCCGCTGATTGTGCCCTGGAGACTCGGAAACAATGAGGCAAAAGGAATATTTCCTTCTTCAACTTATTTTTCTCACGCATTTTGTTTTGATGATAGGAAACTCACACGGTGCTCGAAGGTGTGAGTCTGGCTCGCTCTGTCTTCCCTTCAGTCCTCACCCTCTCTCCCATCACTATCCCAGTGCCCAGCACACTGACACTGCCACTCTTCAAAAGGAGAGCCTGGAAAATGATCTATCTCTTCACTTTACTTGTTGCCTCTTAAGTGAGTAGGCAAAAAAGTGGAGCACATTCATAGGATCTTTATGCCACAATGACCCTCAGTTTTGTCTCAGACAGCATTAAACACTTCCCCTGTGTGCCAGGCTCTTTCATGTCCATTTTCATGCTTCCTTATTCATAACTGAACCAGGCTAAGAGAACATGGCTGCCTCGCTCTGCCAGCCATCCTGGCCAAAGCAAAGACTGGCAGATATCGATCTCAGGGGAGGATTTAAGACCACCACTTCCCCCCCAAAAAAATCTCTGCAAAGGAATAAAACATAAAGGATAAAAAAAAAAACCATAAAGGATAGTTTCCAAATTTGGTAGTCTCCCTAAACCTGTGGTCACCTGAAACTTGGTTCAGGATCCAGCCGTGCTTCCCAACATATACAACAAGAAAGGAAGGAAGTGTAGTGCAGCCACACTGCATCACAGCACATGAATCTCAGGGGAATGTAAGGCATGAGGGTGAAAAGAGGGAGAACGAGAAAACATTGAAATCATGGGGGTGTTTCCACCACCAATCCACTCATTAAATAGGAAGTAATAATTAGTAGTAATTTGTATTTCCTCAGTCATTTTGGCTTCAATTCCCTGGTAAATTTCAGAACATAAGTATTTTGCTACTCTGAATATAATTTTAGACTTTAAAGATATGTATTGCTATGCAATGTGATCCTTAAAAACATACCAAATATATATGTAATACTTACAGAGCTGTACATATTTATTGTTCTTTGTAGGTGTTTTTAATTATTTTTAAGGATAACCATGACTACTAATGATTTTTCATTGACCGTATTGCCTCAAATTAGAACTCAGCTACAAGGAAAGAAGAAATTAAATAACTAGAAGTAAAAGATACTGCAGATAGTATCACATCCTAAAATTAGTCTTATCAAAGTATTTCAGGAATCTCAGCTATAGAAGTGGTTTTAGAGGGCTGGGGATTTAGCTCAGTGATTAGAGTGCTTGCCTTGCAAGCACAAGGGCCTGAGTTCGATCCCCAGCACCACCAAAAAAAAAAAAAAAAACAAAAAAAAGAAGTGGTTTTAGAGGTCACCTAAACCCAGAACAGAGTCTGTACACGGGAGGAGAGGTTCTGCTATGCTTCAGTAGTACATTACCCCCAAATCTTAACAGCTTGAAAAGCTTCAAAGTTTTGTTTCTACTCAAGCTACAGGTAGATCACCTGAGGTTCCACCTAACACTATATTCACTGGGGCCGAGGCTGACCACACACTGACAGTTGTTTCTGGTAAAGGGAAAAGGGACACACTAAACTATTTTTATTAAACCTTCTGCCTGTAAGTGTCAGCTGTCACTTCTGCTTATATTTCACTGGTCAGACCAAGTCATGATCATTCTGGAGTTCAACAGATTCTGCAGATAGAGAGGAAGTGAAAACTTAGCAAACTTCCCAAGATTTCATCTTTAGTATTTCCCCAAAGGCACACAGATCAAGAGGTTTCAGTCCATTGTCGCCTGACTCCAAGGCAGGAATATCATGACCAAAGGACATGGCAGAGCAAAGCTACTGCCCTCATGCATCCAGAAATCAGAGACAGAGAGAGACAGAGACAGAGAGAGACAGAGACAGACAGACAGACAGACAGGGACACACAGAGAGACCTTGCTGTTGGGATTCTGCCTTCTTCCACTTTTATCCCATCTGGGGTCCCAGCCTATTGGCTGGTGCTACCCACACTCAGGACGAGCCTCCCGGCTCAGTCTGCTGTCCCACGTGCAAATAGTCTCTGGAAACACCTCGCGGACACACTCAAAAATGTGTTTTACTAAATTCCCAGGTATTCTGCAATCCAATCAAGTTGACAGGATTAACCGGCACAGTCCGCATTTTGTGCTCCCGTGACATTGAGGATAAATCTTAGTTTTCTCAGACAGCTCCTCAATAAGGGAAATAAGCAAACTCTTCAATCATTTCTCCTGTAGCAGGGCATTTGTTCTTTCCTCGATACTTTTTGTTTTGCCAAATCCCTGTTCTGGTCATAAATTTTCTTAGCATTCTCTCTGCCTCATAGAACTTCCTACACTTTTGGCTTCTAGCACTGTGTTTTTACCATCAAACTTACTCCACTCTGCTCGAATGTCTGTGGCAACGCTCTCCCCAAATCCAACAAACAAGATGCGGCGGAAGATACATGGTTATGGCACCCTAGGTATCTGTGTTCCACGGCACTGTTTGTACCTCATTAGTAAACATTTTCTTTAAATTATCTTGGATACTCATTAAATATTATCAGCTACTTAGAACCAAAGGATAATTATGAGTTTAATGAAGCATGCACCAGCTTGCTCAAGTCTAGCGTTTGTTTCTCTGCTGGGACCCCATTTTACTTTGCACTTATCCTTCAGCAAAGCTACTCTACAAAGTCACTTTGGCAATAAGAAGTATTTAATTAGATTAATGAATTTTTATCGCCTCTCCTAGGGATTAGGCTTGTTAAATCCTGGCGACCAAAGAACAACAGATTTTTTATTACTAAATGTTTAGGGATGCGCTGGCTGTGCGGTACTGGCGGTCCTCATAAGCCAGCCTGCTCTGGGCAGTTCTACCTTGGATCCCTCGGTAGGCCATGGATATCTGGCAGAGACAACCTGTGTCTTCAGTTAAATCACAGAAATCAAAATGCAAATGAAATCATGTGCATCCCAGACAGGGCTTTCGGCAGCTGTCTTGCTGTCAAAGGCTGCTGCCTTACTGTGCCCTGAGAAAATGCGTCCCCTCTTCCTCCATTTGCAGGTGTTTTGGAGGAAGGGGAAGAGCCTACAACCGGTGATTTTAGCTCTTCACAATGGCGCAGGCATCCACTGACATTTTCCTAAGTCACTGGTGTGGTGGTTAATAATAAAGCACACGGGGTGAATTTTTTCAGGAGCGTTGTGCTATTCATTTAAAGATGTTAAGCGGTTATACATATGTAAAACAATTTGGTATCTTTCTTAGCTAATGCTTTGAATTATGGCAATATCTTTCATCTAGAAACTTCAAAGCCCTTTAAAGAGCCCAACCACATCTCTCTCCACATGCCTAGGAGGCAGTTTTCAAGCATGGATATCCCCACTTAATACACCAAACAACTGAGGCACAAAAGCGGAGTCAGCCAAAGTTGTAAAACAAACTAGCAGCATAACAAAAGAATGGCCTTTTGATGAGCAGGCTGATGTTCTTTCAGAAGTGTACAAATCCAAATGTAATCATGGAATTATCTCTCAGAATTTTAAGATGATTCCCCGGGAAAACAGAAATGGGAATGCAGCCTCGAAGAGCTGGGTAGACTTCCTGGGGTGATAAATTTTTTATCAGAGCACAGAGGGAAAAAAACAGAGAACTGGAGATGTTGAAAGGAAGCTCGATGCAATTCAGAGGGAAACTCAAGCTAAAATATTAACAAGGAAGATATCTTTAAATTTAGTCAATTTGTAAACATTTAGGGCTGATTATACAACATATAAAGTGGCCATATAATTTATCACCTAAACTGAGATATTTTTGAGAGAGAGAATATACCATCGACGATTTACACTCATGGTACCTTTTTCATTTCTTTGAAGTTAAGCTAGTAAGCAATGTTTCATTCTCTTGAATAAGCTTCTCATTTAATCACTGCCTAAGACTTACAAAAACCTCACATTTTGATGAAGGAACAAGGAAAGAAGTAAAAAACTTGACTATGGAGACCAAATTTCCATAAATGCAAAAAAATGCAAACCAAGTTTACAGCTGTTTTCGTACCAAATACCAGTCTTCTTTTCTAATACTACAGGCGTAATAAATGGTACCTGTGAATAGATTGTACAAGGCTAATTTATAAGCTAATTCTTCTTTCTAATTTTTTAAAATAGTACCCTCTGCAACCCATACGCGCTGATCTGACTAAAGTAGCCACAAAGAAGGTGCCATCAGGGTGTGCATCACCTGTGGACACAGACATTTATCACCATGCCAGAGCTGTCAAGGTTTATGCTCTTTTTGAGAGATTTGAACAGGATGACCATCAAGAAGGAGCAACCTCTCTTCCTCTTCACCCCGGTGAGGTGAGTAATAGAAACAGCAGCATGGAGGAGGCTCTTCTCAAAAGTTTTGCTTGAGGATCCTGCCTCTACTTGGGTTCTGTTCTCCAGAGCTTATTGAGCTGATGGAAATGTTCCGGACCTGCATACTCGTGTATGGTAGCTATTCTACATGCAGGTCTATGGAGCACTGAAATGAATCTAGAACGACTGGAGAACTGTTTGATTTTATTTCATGTTAGTGGATTTAGATTTAAGATGATGTGTGGCTGCCGACTGCCATAGTGATCAATATAAACCTAGACCTTCAAGTTTATATACATTATAATAACATGGATTCCTTGAAATCAGGAGATGCTGCACTTCTTCAGGTTTTTGACACCTAAAACCATTTGCACATTAGAAATGATCTTTAAGTAGAGCGGGGGCCCACACATAGGTTCGGCCCACCAAGTGGGGAGCAGGAGCAGGAAGTGTTTTGTGGCCAGTGACAACGGCCACCCTCGGGGGGGGGATTTAGCTGTGAAGGGTCAATGCCCACATCACAGCTTTAAAGGACAGACTCCCCAGAGGAGCAACAAAGCAGTGCACCTCCACCTACCCCCATGGAGTAGAAACAGATGTGAATCCACCAGAGCATGAGATGCTCATGAAAGACCCTAAAGACTTTCTTTTATTTCCTTTATCTGTAGCTAAGATGCAGTTTGAAGTAGCTGAGTGGTTGCCTTTGTGCTAATATCGTTTAACACTATGTTTGAGTGGCAGGTCTGATTCATCAGGGTGGCAAGATCTGTCCCGGGTTGGGTGGCTCTTCCTCCAGTGGTGGACACCTAAGAGACTACAGTTGAGAACTCTTTTTCATGCCTTTTGCAAACAACTCTGATGTCAGGCTGCCCCCTGCTGGACACAGAAGGAAGAAAAAACAGGCGCCGTTAAAAAGGACCAATGTCTACTTCCAACATGGGTGGTCTATTTCCGTTCACGATGCAGGAACCTATCACTATAGGTAAGCTGGATAAACTCACAAGGCAAGTCCTCGATCACATTCTTCTGTTTCTTCTAGATCTTGCCGAATGTGACACTGAGAGACGGCCCACTGCGGGTAACCTGGACTAGATTCTGTGCCTCTTTATAGTAGACTCACCACTCAGCTCCACAGTTTTAAAAAGGAATAGCACATATTTTGTGAAAAATCTAAGCCAGATAAACCCTAGAGGAGTTTAAATGAATGCAGTTCACAAATACGAACGCACAAATCAATTCAAGTCATAGATATCAGTGGCCTAACCTCCTGATACGGCCTACCTCCTGAGATAGTGCCCTTCAGTTACCAAGCCCGGCTACAAATACAGTCATTGGAACGTTTGGCCCTAACCCGTATTTGCAGCACCAAAGCATCTGTTTTGCTATTAGTTTTGCTATTAAGGCAAAACAGTAGGTCAACTTTCCTTTACTACGATGGTGTTTCTTAAAGTCCAAAGGAAAAAAAACAGAATTTCAGCACATTTCTGACTCAGACTCACCACATGCACCAATTCCAACAGAAATTCAGAAATAAGCAATTCTTTCTAAATTTAACGTATTCAACTATTTAACCTTAACTATTCTACTTTTTAAAGAATTGTGGGATTGTCTGTATCTATTTTCCCCACTTGCAAGGCAGAATAAAATAGAGAATTAAATATAAACTCAACCAAGTTAAAAAGAATTCATCTTCTTACAGCCTTACCAAAGAGAAGTCATAGCAAGAATTTCATCACAATAACCAAATAGCATCTAAGCAGCGAAGAAGTGCTGTTTAGCTTCACTGAGATGGACCTCGCCCCTGGCCTTGAAGCTTCTAGCCTGACAGTGCTAAAGACAGGTTGCACTCGAAGAAACAGTAACGGACTAGATATTGTTAGAAACAACCTATCACCAATCAGTAACAAAACTAGGTGGGTTAACCGTCTTATTCCTTCTTCCCTCATGATAATTATGCTTTGACAAAAATCTGACAAAAAATTTCCATCGATGAAGACTTTATATCTCTTCAAACACATTAACAAAGGCTTTCATTTGTCAAAAATGAGCCATGAAAAGGGAGAGGCATGTGGAAGAAACCTCACTTAGAAAACCAAATTTAAAGCATTTAAACCAAATTTAGCTTCTGAAAAAAATGCAACATTGCTAAAACAATCACACATCCAGTTATTAAATCTGCTGCAGGGTCTGAACTGGACCTACTAAAAATCAAGGAATGTCATTTACAAAGCTGTCCATCTGCTAATGAGCAACTGCCCGCAATACCTAAGTCCGGCAACCGGGAATAAAGCGCTATTCTGAGACAGGAGTGATTTACTCTATCTCAGGGCCTTGTACCCACAGAAGGAAAATGGGAGGAAGAGAAGAGACTACAGATTACAGCAATAAGGCAAATGAGAAGCTCGATGCTAAGTTCGTACCTCATTACCTCTTTAATGAACAGACCAGAAGTCGCTGTAAGTACATGATCAGGCCGTAACACCACCAGACTTCAATGTATCTAGGATTTCACGAAGGATAGTTGTCCCCAACGCACCCTTGCTGCTGCTCTTGCTCCCGGGTGGACGCTGCTCTCCACGCCTGGGGCTGCGGGCACATGGGCAGGCGCGGGGACACGGGTGTCTGTCTTGAAGGCTTTCGTCTTCCTGTAGGTCTGACACAGTCATAGAACAGACTCTGAAATCACAAGTTCTAGGACTTCACATACATGGGAGAGTATTTTTGGACCTAGTCACTCTGCACTTGGTTAAAAGAAAGATGTAGCGAGTGGATGGAGGCAAACAGAAATCTCCTGCGTTTAGAAACAGGCTCCACCAACGCAAGCACAGTAATATTTGAGGAGAATGAGGCGAATCCCTTTTTCCTTCTACTTTTATCTCCCACAGTATGAGTGAAAACAGGAGGTTTATTTTCCTGACAGAGGGGTTTTGCTAATGTCTGGAAAAAATGCCTCGATGGTGCGAAGTGATAGGCCTTCCTGGACCGAGGGTCTACAGGTACAGACGAGCCCAGACCGAGCTGATCCGGCCCCCCGGTGATGGATGGTGCCCTTGGAGGCTCTGCTTGGACCTGCGCATGTACCTAACCCCATCTCATCGCTTCTTCACAGATATTCTTCCTCTAAAATGAGCAAATGTCGATGGCCAGTAAGAAGGACACAGTTCTCCTCCCGGGGCCACTGCACAGCTTTACTTCCAGGCTTCCAAAAGCCGTGAGATGAAAAGACATTGACAGTGGGGAGCTGCCACTTATTTCCCATGACAAAGTTTCCATTGATGAAGACTTTATATCTCTTCAAACACATTGACGAAGGCTTTCATTTGTTAAAAATGAGCCATCCAAAGGGAGAGGCAAGAGGGAAAAAAATCACTTTAAAATTTGTCCACCACCTTAAAATTTGGGAGTGATAATAAAAAGAGATCAATGTATCAGGTATTTTGGTAGAAATTCTTAAGATACACTTAAATCTATGAAATGAATAGGTCGGACCTAAGCAATCTAATATCTTGGCCACTTTCATGATCAATGTAGATCAATCTCATTTTAGCTAGAGTATTAATTGCTTTTTTTTCAGGACAGTGGTTTCCAATTAGGATCATATGAGCCACAGTTCAGTTAATCTGTTCCATACTAAACTACCTCATGACAATTAACACTTATTACAAACTTAGTATGTGCCAGATACCATGCTGACACTTTACATGCATTACCACATTCAGTCCATAAAGAAGGTTCATGATGGGGAAATAAGGAACTTAGCCAAGGTGACCTAGCGTGTAGGGCAGATCCCCTGAGCGATCTCCAGTGAACTCAAGATACTGGCCTCTTGACCACCACGACACACTCCAACAAAACATGGAATCTGTTCATCAGTCCACACACACAAATAGTGCATATATGATCAGTGATCACACATGCACGTGTATAGATGTGCTCAGATATTCAGAGCCACAGTGCTTAAGAAATGTCGCCATACATCCATAAAACCTCAAAAGGAGTGGACAGTCAATCTACGCATGTAGATCACCATAGCAGCCAAGGTAAATCTGGTCCATTTGCCTTTACTGACCTATCTCTGGAATAATAGATTTAAGAAAGTGAATATCCTTGCTACAGTCCTTAGAGGTATGTGTCTGAATAATCTATAATACTATGTATGTTAACAAAAGGGTCTTAATTCCTCTTGCCAGTCTTTGACAAACCTCGTCCTTGAAGTTTGATTTAGTATTGCTGGTGTCTGATTTAATACCAAAAACCATTCCGACCCAATAAATCACTTTACAGAACAAGACTAAGAAAAAGAGACAGGTGTGAGTGTGTTTTCATGTCCTGGTACTGCAGGTGTGAGTTTAATCAGACATAAAGTTTTCACTCCATTTGCTGAAATGCACTGTCAACGAGGCCATCTCTTCCTGTGACAAGGATGATGTTAATTTCTCATGAGTCACGTGTGAAGTGACCAGGGGAAGAAATACAATCAATCCATCCAGAAATTGGATCTGCAAAGGTACCTGGTAATGGAATGGAAATACCGTAGAATCTGCTTAGAGTTAAGGTCTTGACAGCATCTATTCTACTTGGCACTGAGAAGCATTTTTTAAAAGAGAGGAAAGGGGAGAAGGATAAAGTGGAAATCTAATTTTGAGAAATAAGGATTAAAGGTTCCATTATTCATGCTGTTTTCACTGTATATATTGAGTTAACAACATGCGATTTTACTGGATGAAAATGTGGGCACCATGCAAGGAGAGTGTGGTGCAGATAAATCCCCACCGCGACAGTAATGAGTGAGGGTTAGTGTCTGGTCGGCGTGAGGCTGTAAACAGTACTGGGTTTTGAGCCGGTATAATAAGTGGAGATTGTTCTTGGACTTACTGGGGAGCACAGATAGTTTCTGCCACAGGAAAAGCAACCCCCCTTGAGGCAGAGAGGCACAGCCCTGCTACCTTCCTGCTTATCCTGTTGTAATGTGTGAATTGTGGGCCCCAAAGTGCAAACTCCCGGCAGGGAGCAGGGCTGCAATCTCCTGGAGTTGGCTGCCTGCCTTCTTTTATTTATTTATTTATTCTTTCTACATACTGTTTTGTCAATACTTGAGAGGTAGGTGTTTCTCCTTCCTTACTCACCCCATTCCTATCCCAAGGGTCAGGGGTCATGGGAAGAAAAACCATTTAACAAGTTAAGTACGAGAAACCCCGAGAAGCTCAAGTGTGGATCAATCCAGTGTGAAGGGACAAGAACGAGAAAAACAGGTGAAAAACTGATTTCTGAGCCTTGTTATGAGTCCCAATCTATGCCACCTGTACCGAGCCCTAAGGTCAAGTGGCTAAAGACAGGTCATGGACAAGCGGAGGATGGTAGCAGCTCATCTAAATCTCATAATGTGCCATCATGCTAAGAAAAATGGGGACCTCAATACCATATAGTGTCCGGGATTAAGAAGAAAGGGGAGAGGAACTTTGTACTTTCAAAGCTGATGCTGTATATACACTACATACATTCTAAAACTAAGTACCTTATGACTGCCTAATAGTCACCATTGAAAAGTGTGCAGATCAGCTTTAGCTTGAAGAGGTAATCAGGCAGGAACTGTCACTAGATGTTCAGTCTAGGGGAAGTTTAACGCAGGCAAAATATCTATGTGGTCTTAAAGTGCCTTTTCACAGACTATTCATTAACTGAAAGGAAACAATAATTATATAATGGAAAACTCAGGCAACATCCTGGCCAGATGACCAAAATTAACATTAGCTACGAGGGGAGATGCCCATCAGACTTGCCTCTGGTTATGCCACAGGAACAGAGAGACAGGCATGCGAGTTAGCCAGAAACTAACCACGAGAATGTACCTGACAAGAGGAGGAATGTTCTGCTAGGAAAAGATAAGGGCCTGTATTCTTCAAAAATGCCAATGTCAAAAAGACTAAGACTACAAAAATGAAGTGCTCCGTGCTAGAGGAGGCTACAGACGTGACAACTCACTGCAGTGTGTGGCCCAGACTGGATCCTGTATTTCAAGGGGAAAATGCTATACAGGCCACGACTGGGACAATTAACAGAAAGTATTCAACGTCAAATTCCCTCAGCTGATAGTGGTACTGGGATTATACAAGAAAATACAATAATTTGCTCAGAAATATTTAGGGATAAAATATCATACTATATGTAAGTGACCCTTAAATGGTTCAGAAAATAGTATGAGTATATATGTATATATACATGTATATAAAAAATATTAAAGAACTATAGACATATGTAGAAGTGGACAAAGATTACAAAGGAGGCAAATGGAGCAGAATGTTAACAATAGACAAACACGGTACAGACCTTAGGATGGTCTTTGCATGGTTCTACTTCTTGCAAGTTTTCTGTAAATTTGAAATTATTTTCAAGTAAGATTATTTCTCTAAAGAATTTTAAGTCTCCAGATTGATACTACATCCTCCTCACTTTGTTTGAATAGAGGCTGTAACACAGACAACGCACTGGCAACTTTAACCCAGTTACTGAGTACGTCAGCTGTGCTACGGCTAAGCCATCCTGTACTCAAAACCCTCCCTGTCTCCTACCAAAACAAGGGTTGCAGATGGCAGTTATGCCCTATATTGACAAAGTTTAACATATAAAAGAAAACCAATAAAACAAAACTGTCTTCTGCCTCTCAGAGCCAAGTACTCTTCAACACTGGAATTCTAAAAAAATTTTACATTTGGAAATTTCCAATTATGGTCATACATGCCATATTCTAATATTCTAACCCCCCCAGATTATCTAGATAGATGGCATTCTAAAACAAGTGTAAGACAGTGTAATTTGAAAAAAAAAAAAAACAGTAATACCTCAGTTCATGAACGCTTCTGTTTGCAAATAACTCAGTTTGCAAACAGAAGCATTGAGCAGAATTTTGCTTCCATCCTCAAACTCGGCTTCGGGTGACAAACACAATCACAGCCACCTTTCGGAGAATCCTGGAATGAATTAAATTCGCAAACCAAGGTACCACTGCACTGTTGCAAGCGCCTTACTACTGCCCTTTTATTTAACCAACAATCGGTTTAATAGCTCTTCACCGACGTTCCACAAATATCCACGCTGTTGGCCATTTTGTCTCAACTCTTTATGAGGCCTGGACAGCAATCTTTCATTTCTAATGAACCTCTTTCTGATCTTGTGGTTTGATAAAAAACACTGTAACTTCCTCTAGGAGGAATCGTCCATGGGAAGTACCTCTCCTCACCAACATGGTAGCTTTTTTTTCCTCCCAGCTAGGTACAGTTGTTTAGAAGGGCGGGACCAGGTTAACCTGTTGCCCATACCTGCGTTCAGGCAACTGGACTGATGAAAAGAAAGAACAGAGTACCAAGATCAGTTGTAGGGATGCAGATGAGGTCCTGGAGTGAAGTCTTCATCCTTGGTGGGTCCTGAACTCCAGCTATCCACCCAGACCTGTGAGAGATGCTTCTACATTTCACTTAATGGCTCAGCCACTTTGCACTCAGCCACTTTGCACTCAGCCACTTTCCACTCAGCCACTTTGCACTCAGCCACTTTGCACTCAGCCACTTTCTGCTCAGCCTGTCATCTGCCCAACTGCTACTTTTCAATACGTGAATGTCTAACACTCAAGGTCAGTTCACCCCTCTGGACTCCCTTCTTCCCTTGCCAAGATCTTGCTGCTTCTAACCCTTGCTGCTTCGGTAGTTTTTCAGTGCCTTTAGACAAAGGTTTAATATTTGTCCATTATCCTCACCATGAAACTGGGCCAAAATTAAATGTCCATTTCTGGTTGTGTCAATATTATTATTAAGTGGACAAAGGAGGATGTAAAACTCGACCAGAGAGAAACTTGAATCAAGTGTGTGTAGACAACCATGAAAACAATTAAAAATGAGAAAGATATAGCTTTTATAGACATAGAAGCGAATTTGAACTCAGAGAAAAAACTGGATGAGTGTAGTTGACAAGGTACAATAATACGATAAGGTGAAAAAAATTTTAAATCTTTACAGTGAAAGAAACACTGCCATTAATCTCCATCTTAGCTACTTTCTTGTTGCTAAGACACAATACCCAGTACCCACAATTTAAAGGAAGAGATATTTATTTTGCCTCACAGTTTGTAAAGGTTTCAGTCCATAGTAGGCTGGCTCCAAGGCAGGGTAGCATGGCAGAGGGCATTGCAGGGGAGAAACGGTTCTTGGCATGGCAGACAGGAAGCACTGAGCCATCAAGGGAGGAGGAAGGGAGATATACATCCATCCAGGCCACACCTTCAGTGACCCACCTCTTCCCACTAGGCTATAAATCCATCGGTGGACTAATTCAGTATCACACATCCATGGTCCAGTGACCTGCCACAAGCCCCACCTATGAGCACATGAGGCTTTGGGGGGAAATCTAGATATAAACCATACGATCCCTCACGAACTGAAAGCTTTGATCCCTGATGCAGCAGTGTTCAGAGGTGGGGCCTAGAAAGCATGTTAATCTCATCAATGGATTAATCCATTAATGAGTTCATGGGTGAATGGGCTGCTGGGAAGTAGACCTACAGCTGAAGGAAGTAGGCCACTGGGAACTTGTCTCTGAAGGGCGTATTTCATCTTGGGCTCTTTCCTTCTCTCTGCTTCCTGGCTTCCATGAGGTGAGCAGTTTTTCTCTGCCATGCCCTTCTGCCATGATGCTTCTGCCTTGAAGTCAACTGACCATAGACTAACACCTCTGAGACCATGGGCCATAAACAAAACTTTTCTTCTTCAATTTGTATACATCAGGTATTCTGTCCCAGCAATGGAAAGGTGACTATTACAAGGCCTTCGGTGAGTTAAAGTAGTTTTTCCAACTATACAACATAATTAATAGCAAGAGATACTTCCTAGCTTGGGGGAAATGAAATAGCATTTATTAAGTACTTACTACACATCAGGTACCAAGGAAGGACTTTGCATTTATTCCTTATTATATCACTTGAGGTAAGCATTGTTATTACCTCTATTTCACAGAGGACGGAATTGGGGAAGTAATTTGCCCAAAATAACACAATTACTAAGTGGCATGGCTAGGATACAAACCTAGAAGTCAAAGTGGTTATGCATATACAGCACTCTGTAAAGGTGGCCTTATGTGTCTGGGTATCTGGGAATCAAAGCAGCAGAGAGGATTACAACTCACTTCTTTTTTTTTTTTTTGTTAGTTTGTTATCACATGTGTGTAGTATATAATGTTTACATTCCTTGTAGGAAGTTGGTACATGCACCTAACACATCTTAATTCCTTTGTTCATCTTCTTTCCCTTCCCTCCCTCCCTCTCCCCTCCACCCATTTGTACATGTCTGCAGTATGTAATGTTTACATTCCTTGCATGGAGTTAGTACACGTACATAACACACACCAATTCCTTTGTTTTATCCCTTGCAAGTCACTTCTGAGAGAAGTGAAATACCATATATTTTGGACGCTGTCAGCAACCCCTTCCCTGTTTCTGGCATTTGGTTACAGCTTCCACATGCTACAAGTTCCCAGCCCACAGCTAGTGCCAACCTCTCCCATCTATCAAAAATAGAGAAGGAATTGACATTTGACTCCTTCCTTGTACCAATGCTAAGACTGGCCCTGCATACCCTGTATCTAATTGGATCATCACAACTTCCCTGTAAGGTTAGTTTTATTACATGTATTTAATCACCAAGGAATCAAGGGCCCAAACAATTCAGCAGCTTGCTTTTGTCTGCCTCCCAGAGTCTAAATCCTTTGCACTGCGTTGTGTGATTTCATTTTGATCAGAAAGACAAGTGTTGTAGGTCCCAGAGTCCACTAAGAAGCACTTCTGGGGTGCTCTAAAATCAGTATCCCAAAAAAAAAAGAGGTAGGGTCCTTCACTAGAAATAAATCCTTACAGGAGAAACCTCTTTAAGAGCTTTTTTTCTATATGAAAATCTTCTTAAAAATAATGAATGCTGCCAAATTTAAAAACATTTAACCTAAAATTCATCTAAGAGACCTCATTTGTATCCAATAAACAGAGGGAAACCCAAACAGTGGTATAAGACATGATGCTGCAGACTGGCTAAAAGAATGTAAACTCTAAGGAGCATGGCATCTGAATTCCCCGCACACAGCACAGGAGGCCTTCTTCTCTCCCTATTCCCAGGGTAGCACAGAGAAAGGGGTGTCCACATCAAGGGGGACAGCAGCAGCTAGTACGGGTTCCATGGCTGGGACATCGGGGCTCCCCACGCAGGAGTTTAAGAGAAGCCCAAACAGATATTAAGAAATGGGAATTGAACTCTTTCTTTTCTTGCCCGGTTATAATGAATGCTGTCTGGGGACTCTTTAACAAGGAAATGAAAAATCTACATTTCATGATTTAGTGAAAAGAATACTAATTTTAGGTCATGTTAAGGATCTGGGAGCTGGCTCTGTCTCTTACTAGCTGTGTGACTTTGAATAATTTACCTAACCTCTCTGTGGTTCCATATCTGCATTGGTATTCCCATCCCTTGAGAATACTATGAGGATGCAGGTGAAAGGACCAGGGGACCATAGCAGCTCCCCACTTCCCACACTAACCTTTAGGGTAGGGACCCTGAGGTTCCTAAGGCAGTCATCCTGAAACTTTCCTATACAAAAAGCCCGCAGGACACATTTCCTCGTTCTCCTGCAAGGTGTCAAACAGTGAGACTACAAGCCGGATTCCCTGGATCCCCCTTTGAGGGACACTGACTGAGGTCTTCAACATCACCCCAGTGGGGACCAAAATCACCTGGAATTGTACCTCTCGAGGTTAAACACATGAATCCACACTTTCTCCTTTGCTCATCGATTGGCAGGGGTCAGGGTGCCCGCTGGTCCCTGCGTGCTTCATTCCTGAGTCTTTCCTGTGACATTCGGGCACACAGGCTGTACTGCCAGTTCTGCAGTCACCTCCCTGTCTGGCCAGATTTATGCCACTATCAGCCGCTTCCAAAAACCTAAATCATGCCTTCGATGTCTGAGCAGAGGGGACCTTGAGGCAAAAAAAGTTAAGGGGAAGTAGAATCACTCCATGGCAATTAAAGCCCTTTGAAATGACTTTCACTTCTCCTAAGTATTTTAAAGAAATATTATTACCTACCCCAACGCCTGTGAAGGTTTGCTGATATCGCTATTTAGGAAATATACATATAGATGGTAGCAGAAGTCTAGGATTGTCTGGATCATCAAATTCCACAAGCGGAACCTGTGTTTCATTTTAGCCAAAGATTTTTGTTATTGTTTTTTATTTGCTTAACAAAAACAGCCCGTAAGTTTACATATTCAACCTCATTCACTTGTGCTTTCTTCCATTTTCTCCTAACTGATCAGAATGAAAATAAACAGCAGCTGATTGACTACATGCATGAGAAGATGAGGAAAAGGAAGCAGAGAGGTGCGGAGAGCGCCAGGGTCTAGGTTCTTTCTCTCGCTAATGGCAGCACAGCACGCAGGGAGCGTTTGTGTGTGCAGCTGCACATGGTTACAGATCCTACAAATATTTCTACACCCTCATCTTCACTGCGGATTAAATCAATACATCGAAGCCAGCACAGAAACCGAAAGGACCATTCAAAAGCCTGGCTGTGGATGCGATTGCTTCAAACACTCACTGTCAGCTACGGAACAATGCACTAAAATTGTTGATTGTTCTTAAGTTAACTGTGTCTGATCTCTTGCTGGTCAGCTGCTGTATGACAATTAATGTAGGACTATAATCAGTGTCTGATGACCAGGAAATGTGGTGGTCATAACAGTGAAAAAATCAGCCCTTAGCCCTCACCTAAGTCAGTTACATGAACATGTAGTTCTTCTCATAACATGTAAGAATTTCTCTTCGTGTCTTTCTCCCTCTTATCTGTGTTCACTCTCATATTCACACAGAAATTCTTCTTGTTCCAAAACACTAAAATCAACATCAATGAGTTGTGTTTTGTTCAGCCCCAGTGTCTTCTCATACCCATCCCCGAAATAATATCCTAAAGCAATCACTTGTTGCTGCAGGGGAAAGGCATGGCATGAAAAAGAATACAAAATGAGGACTGTGAAATCTCTACAGTTTTCAGATGCGGCTGAACTAAGCCATCTCTGTATCTTAGTCAAGTACAGAGCGCCCCCTAATGACTGCTCCGTGCGGGGAAAAGAATCGCGGCCGTGAGCTTGACATCGTCCTACATTTCCATTTACGGATGACAAACAAGCCTCTTGTCCAGTGCTAATCATGTTTAAGGTAATAATGCTCCCCACGTACCCTCATGCCTGCCTCCCACGATTTTCTCTGCCACCCCTGGTGAGCCCCAAGGCAGAATACCGCTTATGAAAGTTACTTGCAGGGGGTCCCGTGGGCCCCACTAAGACTCAGCTGGTGGCACAGTGAGACCTTTCACTCTGAACCTGGCCTGGATGTCACCACCTCATTATCAGTGTCAGGCTGTCACCGTGGACTCTCGAGACCGATTTGAAAAATTGTATTTTGGGTCCTGAATTAAAAGACTGCACTTCTCCTGGAGGCTGGCTACTGGCTGACTCCAGTGCCAAGAAGACACTCTTGGAGGCACGTTCCTGCTTCTTTACATCACTGCTAATCCTCTTGCTGGGAATCAGCCAGGAAGCCCCACTGGGGGCTCATTTGCTTACTGACAGGGCAGGACCCTTCTACCTACTCTATGCAGGAGCACCTCAAAAACAAAACATACATAGACTCCTCCAAACAACAGCAGCTTCCACATCAAAGAAGAAAATGAGAGTCATTTTCTGAAGCTGGCAGAAACCTCCTAGTCACTCAGGGTCTCGTTCCAAGCAGAATAAAAAAACAAACAAAAAACAAAACAGAAACATGGCTCCCAGCCAGACTTCTCTGCCTCTCACCCTCTCTCAAGTTGTACCCCAGTCAGGTCTATAGATCCTGGGTTCTGCACCTTGGCTCCCACATTTCATGCCCCACCTTATGATTTGGACAGTAAGTGTCCTTCAAAGACCCCTATGCTAAATACCTGGTAAGCAGCCTGTCATGCTATTGGGAAGTGCTGGGAAGTGGTGAACAGTTAAGAGACAGGGCCTGGTGGAAGGGAGTTAGGTCACTAGGAGTATGCCTCGAGACCCACCCCCCACTTCCTGTCTCTTTCCTTGTTTCCCAGCTGCCACACACATCCCACCATGATGCACTGCCTTGCCATGGGCCCAAAGCAATGGGCCCAACTGACCAGGAATTGAAATTGCAGAAACCATAAGCTAAAACCTTTCCTCCTTTTAAGTTTATTTTCTCAAGCACTTTCTTATAGTAACAGAAAGCTGAGTAGTACACACAGATCTCTCCACCCCAGCCCTCAGTCAGAGCACTCAGTACAGTAGTCTGCTCTAAGAGTGGTGGCTAATGTCAAGCCCATGAACCCAGCTAGGTCAGGGTAATCAGAGAGATTTTTTTTTAAAGACCAGTGTTTTCAATAATTCTGAATTAGCAGCATTTTAAAAATCAAGCTATCTCATAATTTAATCAAAAATAAATAAATAAATAAAAGAAAGCAAGCTGTCTGGGCCCTCGTTCTTCAGATCACCAGGTGTGAGCCACACACAGCTGGCCCCAGAGGAGCTGGACCAGCCTTCTGCCCAGCTCACCCTGGTCACCCCACCACAAGCCATTGGCCTGGTCCCTGAGACGCTGTGTTTGCAACCATGAATTAATCAGATATCTAACACATTAACACAGATTGATTTATTTGGCATCACTCCCAGGTAACATTTTAACCCAGTTAAAATGCCTGTCTACAGAAAATTCCTAAGAAATGATTGGAATGAAATATGATAATAGGAGCGCCAACGGGGGGGAAATACTCCAGCTTTAGAAGGCTTTTCAGCAATCCCCCTAATTTCTCAGTGACAGTGTTGGTTGCTTGCCACATTTTCAAAATAGGACCTACTTTGTACTATCTGGTTGATTTGTTCAAATTAGTTCCACTTAAGAACTAAAAGTAGAGAACATAGAATAACCTTAAAACCTTTTTGGAACAAAGCAGACCGTGCTTAAATAAACACAAAATTTTGAGATAGATGGAACTGAAAATAAACTCAAGTCAAGGGCTCAAAGAAATCACAATATTTTGTTTGTATCTTTTCTGTGTCTTCTTTCCCTTCTGATTGCTTTTAAATGAATCTGTATTCACAAGAGAATAGAAAGATGTTTCCGTCAGACAAATGCCATATTGTGTTCAGCTAAGAAATTTAAAAATCTGGGCAGGCCAAGAGTCATCAGAATGTCAATCACTGATTTCAAAGTGCAGACAGTTGAAGTAAAATTTTTAGGTTAAGCAGAACTTTGAAAATTATTTCGAGGCTGGGGGTTTATCTCAGTGGTTAGAGTACTTGCCTAGCAAGCACGAGGTCCTGAGTTCGATCCTTGGCACAAAAAACCCCCCAAAAAAGGTCCATTGAAAATTATTTCAAGAAAGAAATTGCAAGGCTACTGTTTTATTTTTTGCTCTTCAAAATAAAAATTTGGTTGGGTATGTTTATTTAATAAATAAATACTGTATATGGTAGATATTATACTGTTTAAGGAATACAAATATTAAATAAGACTGTGAGTGCTTTGAAGACAGAAACTACCCAACTTTTATTGTTTCCCTAGAAACCCTCAACCCAGTATTCTACACCCCAGAATCACTCTTAAATACTTGCTGCCTGACTGTGTACGTGAAGCCCTGCTTCTCAGTCTATTGTAACATAGCCGTCCTGTTTTACCTGAAGGACTTTTCCAATTAGAATGTTATAATCAGAAGTTAATCAGGCAGAACATTCATAATACTGTCTATAATTTTACCAGGAAAAATATATTTATTTAGACATTACTTTCTTTCTCAGTCTCTGTACCTTTTACAGCTCTGTATGACTGAGTTTTTTTTAAATTATAGACAAAATCTTTAAATGTAATTATAAAAATGATATAAAATATTTTTCATCAAGATTACTAGAAAGGAGGGCTGGGGAGTTAGCTCAGTGTTTAGAGTGTTTGCCTCACGAACACAAGGCCCTGAGTTTGATCCCCAGCACCAAAAAAAAAAAAAAAAAAAAAAAAAATTACTAGAAAGGTATTCTTGAGGTATTCTTGATCAGTTTTAAATGTCTTCCTCTGAATGTTCAGTTTGTGTAAAAACTTCCGTGGACCCAAATAGTCAATTTACTACATTTTTTCTAATTTTACAACAATAAAAATTGTTCATTGGAAATACAATTTCAAAGAGGGGTGGCTGATTCAGTTTCTACAACTTCCACAGATGGTTATGAGACCATAAGACGAACGTTCATGATTACAACAGAGATCTTAAAGCATTGAAAGATAAAATCTTAGAAATACCAGAAATTTAGAGGTTATCTAATCTAATACCTCCATTTAACGGAAAAGGAGGCCCAGGTAGAGAGAGCCGAAATGAACTGTCTGAAGAGTCATACCTTTTAGTAACAAAACCAGGGATGACTCCTGGCCTGGTATGTATCCAGAATTCCTGGTATTGCTTGCTCAATTAGCAAGTGAAGACTCAATATGTTGAATATTCTGCCTTAAATTAATATGCCCAGGTGTCTTAATAAAACAAACATCCCCTCCTACTGGATTCTAGTCCCTTAGGTCCTTCTTAGAATAAGAACCACAGACTGCACCCAATGGTCTTTTAGAAATATGAACACTTGTTTATTCATTGGTGTTTACTGCCACACTTACCATCATATGCACTTCCCAGACTAGGAACTGAAAAAATGACAAAAGAAATGAGAAATTACTTCTCACCCTCTAGTAGCTTATACTCTCTTAGAGGAGACAAGAAATAAACATGCAAAACAGTTAACAGGCAATAAAAATAATCACTCTAATGCATTAGTAGGGCACAGTCACAGGATTAGCCAAAGAGCAAGACAGAGGAAAGAAAGGAAAGGAAATGAAAGGAAAGGAAGGAAGGAAGGAAGGAAGGAAGGAAGGAGGGAGGGAGGGAAGGAAGGAAGGAGGGAGGGAAGGAAGGAAGGAGGGAGGGAAGGAAGGAAGGAAGGAAGGAAGGAAGGAGAGAGGGAGGGAAGGAAGGAGGGAGGGAGGGAAGGAAGGAAGGAGGGAGGGAAGGAAAGAAGGAAGGAAGGAGGGAAGGAAGGAAGGAGGGAGGGAAGGAAGGAAGGAAGGAAGAGGGAAAATTCCTTTTCCAGGAGCTCCAGTTGTTCACTAAACTTAACAGAGTCAACGTCAATTAGGGAAGCCTGGCACAGTGTGAACTCCTGCGGGGGAGGGTAAAATCACCACCCTCCCTCCCCCACATTTATGCAGTGCTTTCCTTGTTCATTCACAAGTTTTAAAATAATGAATCTCCAAAATTTTTCTTTATAATATAATTACATCAGCCATACTATCCTTTTAGCTTGCCTGTTAAACTGTTTCACTCTGTTTTGGATGGCACAAGATGGTGATAACTTGCCAAAATTTGAATCCCAGACAATTGCCAGCAAGGGTGATCCTGCTAATGTACATGCTATAAACAAATGGTGCCCTGCAATCCCTCGTACTGTGAAGGGCTGTGGCAGAATGAAGGGCATCTGTGGCCATTTGTAGAGTGTGTCCTAAACAAAATGTTCTTCTTTCCTTGGCAGGGATCTTTCAATTCAATATAGATTCTGCTTCGAGCTTTCTTGGCCGTGCCCAACACTCAATCCGGCGCCTACAATATGTTCTGAGATGAGGTCGTCAGAGGGTGCCGGGGGGAGACCAGCCTCACAACAGAATTTGCTTCTTCCGCCTGATTTGGGATTCTCTTTTCCTTTCGGAAAGAAATGAAAATCCAAGGACCACAAAATGAACAACAATAAGGTACCAGATTAGAAAATGTTTTTAAAAGGAGGATTTTTTTGTTTGTGGCTTTACTTTGCACACAGATTTACACATAAAAACTTTCAAAAGCCATAATACTGAATTCTGGGCCTAAACTGTGCTTCCTGTGATGTCTCCAATATTCTGTTCATAAAATCTCTGAAGACTGAGACCCCTGTAGAATAGTTACGGCTATTCCCGATACAACCTGTAATAAAGTTAATCGGGCACATATTTAACAACATACATGTGGTAATTGTTATGGCACTGCATAGTAATTGGACATTAAGACTAAATGGTTCACATAAATTACAGAAAAATGAAAAAGTCACATTATCCCTTCCTCTACATCACTGGTTCCCAAAAGCCTACTGCCGTCTTCTGTACCTGCTTATCCAGAAAGCATTTGGAAAGTTTAAAGTTCTGCCCCCACCCAAGAGTCAGAGTCAGTATGTGAAGGTGCTTTGCACCACACCGAGGATCGCGATTCATATGCCTTCACGGGTGAGCCAGAAAGTTTGTGGAGAAGTCAGTGTAAGTCTATATAGAAGAAAATAAGTATTTCATCCAAAGGCAGTTAGAGTGGGAATATCTTTTAATACTGAGAGCTACATCTGCCTCCCCTTTCTTGCCCTGTTCCCCTGGAAAATTCATCTGCTACTGAACTCAGGCTGACAGTCCGAGACCCCAGTAGACTGTATCATATCACTTATATCTTCAAGTTTACTATTGTTAGCCCATGAGGCAGAAAAGGAGACACAGAGGTATTTCCTACTGAATATGGCCATGCCCTTCACATACTTTAGCTAGCCTTAAGTCAATGTTAAGTATACATTTTCATTCATTTCTCCTCTGAGTAAACTTTTACTGGGCAGCTACTATATGCGACCACCAGCCTCAACACTGAAAACACAAATCATAATTTGCAGGGATATATCTCAAAATCATTTTAATGGCCAGAATGATATAAAACTATTCTTTTGAATGCAAGTATTAAAAACTGACTACTTATTGTCCAAGGGCCAGGGAAATAGATTACGAGAAGAAGGTATTTTGAAAAATATTACTCCCCCATCTCCCACATCCCCAGATACACACAGAGGACGGGCCAATGTCTGAAGCTGTGACACTCTCAGAAGCAGACGCTACCTCACGCTGCGTGGCTTTCTCATCCAGGGTGGCTCCCAGAGAAGTGGGGCTTCTAGGACAGTCTGTCTGGCTGGCAGTTAGAGGCGGTATCTGAAATAGCCCATTTCAGAAATGAGCGACATTTATGGGGTGTCCTGCTCTTCCTCAAATCAAACAATATGGAGATTTCTTTTATCTTACACTCCACCAGCCCTTGCTTAGTGTTTATATGGCCAAAATCTGGAGCGAGTCACTCGATTCCACTCCGGCACTCACTATTTCGCTACTGAAATGCAAACTCCCCTGGGCAATTCCAGGCAATTTCTTTACCCAGAGATCATCACTGGCCACAGAGCAGCTCAGCCGCAACCCACGCTGTGTGCGCTGCATAATACTGTAACATTTTCAGAGTCAGGGAAGATTTATTCAGTGATCAACTGCTTCAGCATCCTGAATCACTCCAGAGACAGTCTGCTAAAGAGGGGACCTTGAGGGAACTGAAAATGGAAGCAAGAAGTGAAATAATCCTCTCTCTCCCTTTTAACCCCCTAAGCCCTATAAGAAAACAACATGAGCTTTTCCTATGCACAGGGGAAACTGCAGTTCTCGCAAACCAGTGAGAGTGCTTAACTGGAAAGGTGAAATTAAAGGTGATTTTTAGTCCCTTGTACTTTTGCTAATTTATATTTTCTGCAATAAACTTTAATTCTGTAGTAAGAAAAATGTCTTAAAAGCATAGTTACATACTGTTCTTCAAAAAAAAAAATACTTTGATGGGGGAAAATAGCTGTCTCAGAAACTAGGTCAGAATTTCGAAGACCAGAACACTACTCACACAAAGGACAGATGGTTAAATAGAACCAGGAAGTAAAGGCAAAATTGATAATAATTGAAATCAGTATAAGCCAGAACAATTTTCATTAACACTATCCACTAGATAAAGCTGCAAAACTTACATCTATTTGCTTACAAATTCCGAAATAGGCTGGGAGTGTAGCTTAGTGGTAGAGTATTTGACTAATATGGATGTGACCCTGGGATGTAGCCCCAGGATTGAGAAAGCAAGAAAGGAAGGAAGGAGGGAAGGAAAAAGAAAGAAGGAAGGAAGGAAGAAGGAAGGAAGGAAGGGAGGAAGGAAGGAAGAAAAGAAAGAAAGAAAAAGAAAGAAAGAAAGAAAGAAAGAAAGAAAGAAAGAAAGAAAGAAAGAAAGAAAGAAAGAAAGAAAGAGAGAGAGAGAAAGAAGAGTGATAGAGAGAGGGGAGGTGAGAGAGGGAAGGAGAAAGGAAAGAAGGAAGGAAGGAAATTCAGAATAAAATATGTTCAAGGAGTGTGGAAAAAATGTACAGTGTCATGTACAATTCTTTGAGACCCCCAGAGTGAATGTTTGATCTTCCATCTATGATATAAATGGGTGCATGCAGCCTTTTTCCTAATTGAATAAAACCTTAAGGGGCAGATGACACAATTCTTTGCCTTCCCCAGTCTGTGTACCACTGGAACATAGATCCCTTCAAAGAGGAAGGAAAGAGCATACTACAACTTGTATGGTTATTGAACTCAAGGTCAAAGTGAGCTGTCTCTTACATACAGACATACTTTGCTCTGATAGCCTGCAGTCAGGCTATGTCCATGTATACAACTACTTTGAGAGAATTCAGCTTTTTACCAAAAATAATAATAATAAGCCATTTGTCTACTTGGTGGCAAGATTTTTAACCTTTTTGTCATTTGACCTCATGTTAACAGCCAAGAGCAAAATGCCTGAGAGTATAGCTAAGAATGAACACCAGGGAAAACTGCTGCTGATAGGGTAGGAAGGCACACTGCAAATGGGATATTCTGAGGAAGGCCAGACAGCTGACTACAGGACAAGGAGGAGTGTGGCTTTTGTAAGGCAATAAACCCACACAAGAGCGGGTAGAGAGTCAGGCAAACCCGGACCTATAAAACCACTAGATGCCAACATCTGTGTTAAGAATAGCCATTCATAAATTGTGGATTTTGTTTAAACATTTTATATGAACGATGATTATTTGTAAGTTTAAGAAAGGAAAAGTCTTGCCATAAAAACAGATCAAGCCTGGGTCACTACTGTAAACTGAAATAGGCATTAAATTTAAACCTATTTATGGAAATTTAATTATCATTTTCGCTGATGTAAGAAAACACAAACAACTAGCTTTTATTACCTGGAGTAAAAGGCATTCCATTTAATCAATCATTTTTACCGGGTGAATAGTAGTCAGTGTTTGCTCTTTAATTGTGACATCCAATCAGCTCACCCGGAAAGTTAAAAATATCAGTGTCACAGCTTGATCTTTTTCTGTCAGTAGTTGTGAGAAAGTAAAATAAAAGAAAGACCTGAAATTATGGAAAAAAAAAAAAAGAACCAGACACACAGACAAGGTGAGACAAGGGGAGGGATCATCATTTCCACAGAATTATCTTGCTTTGACAGAATATACATTTTTCTCAGTGCAATTTGCTCTCTAACCATCCTGTGAACCTCCTTTCCTATGATGAGCGTCCTGCACTCTATCTCCTGATCTCGACAGATGCATCAAGGACGACACTCAAAAATCAATGTGCCCTCTGAAACAGGATGAAACCAAGATTTTAAAGCTAGATACTCACATTTATGTGGTTTTACATTTTTTAATCCCTTTAAAGGAATGTTTCACCAATGTTATCAGATTTGACATTATTTTCTGTTTTTCCCATCATATCCCACAATAAATTCGAGTACCAGTTCAAAATTAAAAATGTTTTGAATAAAGAAAGAAAAAGAAAAAAACAGGAAGAAGGAAGGGAGGTGTTACTTAAGAAATATGTAAGCAGAGACCAGGCTCCCTGCTATTCTACCATTCCAACTTCTATCAAGTGGTAACATTGAAATGTCTACCAGAATAATCCATGCTGTTCTCCTGAATCATCTAAGACCATCACTGATGAAAATAAGTGCTCTCTCTCTCACTCTCATACACACACATGCACACACACACACACACACAATTGAGAGATGTCACCATGAACAATCCCAAAGGCTATGCATTTATTCATTTCTAAATGCTATATAATTCCGTTTTAAGGACAATTAAATATGTATTTGCATTAATGAGTATATGCTTGTTTGTGATGTGTGCAAGCCAGAGAAACTCTGCAGAGGTTTATAGCCAAATGATTTTATTCTATCAAATTACATCCAACTTACTCCTGCAAAACACTCCTGATTTTCTAGATCTTCCTCATAAATTTTCTACTTAATCAGGATGTTAATGAGGCATTTTCTTGTTTGTTTCTTAATTTATGTCCAAAATAAACTATTTGGGGCACAATTTTTCTTAGATTTACTAAGTTGTGATTCTAAATTCCATATAAACATGTTGATAAATAATACATTCTCTTGTCGGCTTTAGCAAATCTCTGTAGGTTACAATCTTTCCTCTTCTTTCCACTCGTCCACTTGGCACCCATCACACCCAGCAGTGACACACAGCCAAGCAAATCTACTCTAAGTATTGTGCTTGACCAAGATGCATGGTAGCGTTTCACTGTTGGGGTGGCAGCATTGGGCGACCTGTAGCATAGCCCTCAATGAAGTGAAAACCATTTCACTGGCTGCCTTTTCAACTGTGACAGGCCTTAGTCAAAAAAACCAGGGAGTGTGACCTGCCAGTCAGAGGAGTGAGAGGCCTGAGGGCCATATGTCACACAAGTTCTCAGCGCCTTCTGACTTTGGGTGTAAGTAATTCCCAGTCAGCAGGCTTTTCTCACCCATAAGCTGCAGAAACAAGGGTCTTTTCATCCTTATTTGTAACTTGTTTGTTCACAGAGTTAGATGCCTTCACTGTGAAAATTATTTCCCTTGTGGCATCTGTCTTTGGTTGAAATATGCTATTATTGATCTGCTAGATCCACAATTCCCCAGAAAAGATCATTGATCCAAATCTGGGAGAGAGCAGAATCTGTGTGTGGCACTAGCCCGGTTTTGCCCATCACCACACTGCCAGGAATGTGGCTTTGAGGTAGGCGCCCCATTTCTCCTGGAGTGGAAATCAATCCATTAAGTTGCTAAACCCCACTCAGAGCATCATAGCTTTTCATCCTCGTGCACACTCCAAGCTTCAAATGAGGAAATGTGGTGAAAATGTTCAAATGTCTAAAGTGCCACATACGTTACTATTGCCATTGCTACTAATAATAATGATATCAGATGCTTCACTTTGGCATCCTGGTACTGGGTACTTTTTGAAAACTGTCCTACAGGATGAAAGCACTCAGATTTAAACAGAACTTCGACCTTGACAGCTCAAGACATTCGAGACCACTACTTCTTACATGACCTTAAAGTCTTCCAAAGCAGCGCATCGTAATTTCCTGGAAGGTTTACCAAAGTGCAGACTACTGGGCCCCACCTGAGGAGTTTCTGAGTCAGTGAATCCAGGATCAGGCCGGAGAATTACATTTCTAACAAATTCCCACATGATTAAATGCCTCCATTTCCCACTCCTATAATGTAACATCTGAGGCTGGGTATTTCATAATAAGAAGAGGTGTAGTCAACTTACAGTATTGGCGAGCATGACACGTGCAGCCGCTCAGCTCTGGTGAAGCCTTTTTGGCCTGTGTCACATGGCAGACTGATCACAGCAGGAGTATATGGGTGAGGGAGAGATCACAAGAAGCCAGAGAGCAAGAAAAGGGTCAGTCTTGCTCTTTTACACAACGCTCTTGAGAGACTTAACCAAGTCCCACAAGAACTACCTTAATCTGGGCAGCATTGCCAGTGACCTGACCGCTTCCTCATAAAGGTCCACCATGTCAGTGCTACCATACTTGGGACCAAGCTGCTAGCCTATGAGCCCCCAGGGAACAAAACCAAATCCAAACCGTAACAGTAGGGCTGATCATGCTGATCTTGGAGCTACTCTTCAAGAATCATGGCTATAAACAAAGGGAAGTTTATATGGACTATTCACTTATTTCAGAGAAGTAAAAATAAACTCATTCTATGGTGAAATGTGGGTGGTGGGTGAAAAGGGACACCAAATAGTTATATTAAAGAATTACCAGGCTATCACATATACAGCTCGTCTAGTTTAAATCTAATTTAGAGGTGAGTTAAGTGAGGCAATCTCACTTACAGGTGAGTTAACTAAGACAACGGGCTGGCCCATCAGTAACAGAACTAAAACTAAAATTTAATTCTGTATTGTAACTAGATACTTTCTAGTCCAAAATATTGCCAGCAGTTAAAGCATAGAGACTTCTTGTCTAAGAGAAAGAATTTCACTATTTTTGACAGAGAACAAGATCTCATATCTGATCTCTTCGGGAAGAGTAATGGCCAGATAACCCACTCCAGTCACCAAAGGAAGAACAAAGATGACACATAATGAGGTAAAATACAACCCAGCTATGCACACGTAGGTTTTCAAGGAACAGCAAATTTATGAACAGGGTTTGATGACTTAGTAATTGGCCTGACATTGATTTTTAAACTCTCTCTTCAGTGTCTTGACTTCACTATCCAGGAGGTTCTGGAATAGCACAATTTCCTGTATGATTTTTAGCAGCATCTGCTTTCAGCGAGCATTCATTCCAGTTTTACTTGTGCCTGGCAGAGACTGAGGCATCGCTTGCCCTGGAAGCATAGGCCAGCTCCCAGGACTGAATAAAAAATCTCCACTCTTTTTAGGAACATCTCCATAGAAGAACTGTCTGGTAAACTGACCAGCTGCCACTCACTGCCGCATAATCCTCACTGTGCTGGCTTGAGAGCATAGAATCTTCCCTCTTCTTGTTGTGAAGATATGGACGTCCTCTTCAGAACTGAGAGCCTGTGAATGAATAGCCAACATGCTCGGCCTTCGCTGTGGAGCAAACAAATGTGCACAGATTCGTTTCAAAACTGAAAAAAGGTTAAAAGCACGAGACAATTCCTAATATTGTTAATTGAGGTGGGTTGTTGTAATTCAGTACCTTAAACATAATAGGCCCTTGGTAAGTGTATTTTGAATTGGTTGAATTGTAATGACACCCTCACTTGAGGTATTTCTTTTCCTAAGGACTAACACAACTCATGCTTTCATTTCCTCATCTGAAAAAAGGAATCAGTAATAGCTCACAGATATTGTGTGGCAATGTTATGACTTATTCACTACTCTGAGTTTCTTCCAGGTAGCATACACAGATATATTCAGGTATTACAAAATACTGTCTGTAATAGTAGTAAGACAGTTCTAGAAAGATATCATCGATGTAATCGTCACTACTAATAACAGTAGTGGAAACAATAATGCTATGAGACTGTCGTTTAGTTAGTATAGACTTGCTGCACAGTTGTTTATATGCCTTGGTGTGCATTCTCCAACGTCAGAAATGCCAAACTCGAAACTTTCTTTTAGTTCACCTACTGGTGTTAGGAAAGATAGGAAAATAAGGATGGGTGCCGTGGAGTGCTGGTAAATAGTAAGCAATTGGTTCTCTAGGGAATCAGTGTCCTGAGTCACAATGTTTGCTAATTTCTTTGGTGTAAATACTCCACCATGTTCAATGCTAAGCTGCCAACCATTTAACAACTGACTTGCAAAATTCCTGACAAAAATTGGCTCTTACGAGCTGCTACAGGCTGGCACCAGCACAACACTGGATGGGGAAGAAATCACATGTGGCAAAATTATCCCTCACTAACTGATGGGACTTTCCCCACCCTAAAAAATATCAGAGTGGTTAAGACTAAAAAAAAGAAAAAATTACTGTTTTAGGGGGCAGGTAAGATAAATTATAGTTATTTGCCAACAACCAGATAGGTAAATAGTTCAGTAATATGTATAATTAATTGAACTGATACCAATAATAATAAAGCTCAAGTGTAACTGGAACTATAATACAGCTCAAGTAATTATTTCATGAAGCCTGAAATAAAATCTCAGATGTCTGTCTTAAGATAAGCATGTATTGGTCTACTCCCTGGTACAACACTTTAAATTACCAGTCACAGTATGATTCCCTGTGCTGTGTTACCGAGATCAAACGGGGCAGTGTGCTGGGACAAAAAGGGCTCTGGCCCAGACCAAAATACAGTTTCGGGACCTCTGCTAGATGATTTGGGGGAAAACCACATAACCTTTCTAGGTTCCAGTTGGCGTTATCTGTAAAGTAAATAATCCTCCTAAAATTTTCTTCTGGCTCTAAAATGCTAAACTTCTAAGTAGAATTTTGTTTTAAAATCATTTCAGTTCTTAGGAGTTTGAAACTATCCTCTCCCCAAGGTACTAGCAGGGGGGAAAAAAAAAAAACCTTCTTTTAATAAAAACAAAAATGTCATTAGGGTTTTCACTGGGAATTGACAAACCACTCCAGCAGAATCGCCACTGAGAACCCAAGTGAGAGGATGCGAGGGATGCAGGAAGACCACGTATCTGCTCCGTGTTCTGTAATAGCTTCAGTATGGAGGACTGGTGCTTGCTTCCGCGCTCCACACACACCCAACATCAGTCCCTGTCAATGGCCTTGGACACTAAGCCGTGTCTCCCTAGAGTCCAGAGGCCGGTCTGAGATGACCTTGTTATTTAAGGCTCAGTGGCTTCCTGACCAATGCAGTCAAGCGTCTCCTTGGTACAAAGTGTTAATTTTACAAAATGAATTATAGCAAATCTTTATCACTCCAACTAGAAAATCGCATTAAAGATAAAATTCTGGGCCAATTGTGTATAACACTGTTTTCTATTCATTATGTGTTCCATTCTTGAAGCTGCCATGAAGTTTTTCAGACTATTTTTGACTAATGAATTCTGGGGGTGAGAGATTGGGGGGCTTTCCAGACGGGATGTGTAGGACCCGCTATCTCAGTCTGTGAGGTCTGTGGACCTAGCTGTACAGAAAGGTAGTTCACAGAAAAGCGGCCAACAAATGATTTTAAGAGAGGGCTCAAGGGGTTGGGGATTTAGCTCAGTGGTTAGAGTCCTTGCCTAGCAAGAGCAAGGTCCTGAGTTAGATCCCCAGCACCAAAAAAAAAAAAAAAGAAAAGAGGACTCAGTTCAGACTTTTAGATTGCTAAGACATTCAGAACAACAGTTTTAATCTAGAGTTCCTTGGATATTATTAATTTGTGATTTAAAACTATAATTATAAAAGGTTGATGTAATATTTTGGTCTCCCTGATTCAACATCAAACAGTCAAATCTCAAATGTATTCCTCTAAACCAGGCAAAATAAATACAAGATCGTGGAAAATGACCAAGGTTAGGTTCTAACAGGTTCTGTGAAACCTGGACACGAGGCTGCCCTGGAGAACACCTGAGCAAGGGCGGGAAAGGACACAGTCACTGGATAAAGGGAAAGGCTGCAAACAAAAGAGCAAGCTTTCAGAACTAGGAACAATGAATGGGTTTTCTGGAACAAGAGAAGACTAGCTTTGAGTCTTTCTAGTTATTAATTTTTTTAAGGTTAAAAAAAAGAACTTTATTTAAATCAGGCCCTCAGCGGGTTGGCTGAGTGTACGGAATCCTCACCCAGCCTGCAGGTGTCTGTCTGAGCTGCCACATGGCAGGAACCGGCCCTGAGGGTCTCGGGAGCCCAGAGCAGGACCCAAAACTTCTTATTTTGGTGCGGGTTCCAAAACTCCTCATGCCTTTCCAGTTCATTACAAACACCTATTGTTTGCCATATTTATCTGCCATCACTGCTGTTTGTTAGCAAATGGAAAGCGAACTGCCAGGACTAAATTCCAGCCTGCCCTCCGAATAGTGCAAAGGCGCTACAGGAATTGCACGACAGATGGTCTTTGAATGATATACAGAACCTCTGCCCTTGGGCCCGCTTTAGAGGAGCTGTTTTGGATTGTTGCTCGTAAGAGTGGGAGGTTGTTGTGTGATATGTGATTATTCCATAATAATTTTAATTATTTTGCCTGTTTTCAAACAATAGTCTCAGCCTTTTTTAATTTTTACACTCACTGAGTTGTGACATGAGCATTCTTTCCTCAATGTTAGCAAGGATTAAAATCAAACCCTGTATCCCTTCCCATTTTTCAAATAATCCATGTTTAAATAAATTACCTTGGTCTGGAAAACCAAGTTATGTTGCCTCCTCCTGGCACGCACACTAGCAAGGAAAAACCTTCCTTATTGTGGTGTCTGGCTTGAGATTGTCGCAGTAACAAGTTTCAAGAAAAGCCTGCTCTTTGCCTCTTTGGAGCAGGGCTCTGGCGAAGGAAGCTTCATTTACATGCATGTGGGGATCCCACCGGAACTGCTCAAAGGTACAGTCCGAGGCAGTCAGACAGCATCTGATGTGCATGTAAATGAAGCTCCCAAAGTGGGGTGAAGCTTCTGGAGAGACACAGAAAATATGCCATCCCCGTCTCATCCAAATCCAATAGAAACTTCTGAGTGTTTTCTAAAGCAGCAGGAGCCAAGGAGGAGCAGATGCTAAACTTTCAAGGCATTCAAATACATTTCTTTTTACCAGATAGATTTGTTAGCTGAGCACAGGCAGAAGAAGTGTGAGGTTAAACCTGGGCTTTGGGTTTTTTGGCTCTGTGAATTGGCGGATGCTCGTTTTCATGTTGCCATGGTCCAGACCCGGATGGTCTCTGCACACCAGTGGCGGACTTCAGGTCTCACCTAATGGAGGGCACCACCCTAGTAAATTCCAAGGCTGCCAAGAGCCATATAAAAATACAAAATCTGCAGTGATTCTAGACCACAGAAGAATCTGGGGGTGAATTAATATCCAGAAGATGGCCTTTCTAGTGAACACAAGAATACATGGCTTTACCTGGAGTTTCTCAGTCATGAAATTCTCCTCTACAATGGAATTCTGCCTTCCCAAATAGGCATGTGGTTCTGGTTGCAAATAAAATCAAGCTTTGTATAACGTCCAAGCTGACTGACCCTGTACCTTGGTAATAAGAAAGAAATTCTTCTCCTAAGTGATATAGTTCCGTGGAAAACAGGACTGTCTGAGAAATGAGTTTACTAGAAGAGAGAAAAAAACAAAACTCTGACCCTGTTATTTGATAGAGAAATCTCCCGTGGAGTCTTAAATGCTCCCCAACAACTGTGGTTTTAATCCAACAGCAGTAGCTCCTCTCACTGAGAGAAACCCAACTCACAGAGCAGTTAATACCCAAATGAAATTCAGATACTCCCACTGTGCTGACCAAAGAACCAGGGAAACGCCCTGCTCCTTCCCAAAAAGACGTGCCCTTGGGGAGATCCAGCCCGTCCACCCTCCCAGAAAACACCCCCACTGCTTCCTCCTGCCGAGGGCTGGCGTGCAGAGATTTCTGCTTATAGAGAGCACAGATTCTCAGAGAAAACGTGTAAATTAATGTCTAACATCTCAAGGGGCCACAACTACTTGTTCTTCAAGGCATGAAGGGTGCTACCAAGGAGGACTTGCCCAGTTTGCTTAAGTATAGTGGCTTTTGTAAGAATTCAGTTGCTAAAAATGTTCATTAAGTTGTGTAACGAAACAATGGCTTTCACTAAATCAGGTGTCACAAACGACAGAGAACTATGTTCCCGACCTATGTAAAATAGTGAGACTCCCCCCACTTAAAATGTATGTATATGTGAAAACCACATTCCAATATAGATAGTGAAGTTCCATAAAGGCCAAGCCCTATACACACAAGGCACTTTATATACATTATTTCTATTCTTTCTAACAATCAAGAAGATACTATTAGGATCCTGAGGCAGGAGGGTTGCAAGTTCAAGTCCGGCCTGAGCAATACAGCAAGTTAGCAAGACTCTGTATTTTTTATTTTGATTGTAAAAATTTAAGAAGGGATGGGAATATAGAGCAGCGCAAAGGCCATGGGTTTAAATCCCAGTAAATAAAAAGAGAAAAAAAGAAGAATATTTATTGTCCTTACTATATAATTCAAGTGAGAAAATAAGAGTCCCATCATACTGATTAAATGACTTAAAGGTCACACACAATAAATAGATGAGTTGGAATTTGAACCTTCGTTTGTTTAATTTTGAGGGCCATATTCTTTACATTGACATGGACATGTATAGGGCCCAAGGAAGGGACAGAGGAAGTATATTCACATATGGCATACAGCCTTATTGAATGCTAATTTCAGTGTACTTTGGATTCCTAAGGGAAGAAACTATGTATCTCAATGCTTGTCATGTAAATTCTCACCAATACTTGTTAAGTGGAATACTCCTTTAAAGATATATAACTAATAGGTAATTGTTAGCCTTAATCATATTGGCTTTATTTGTTACTTCCTTTGGTATTTTGTTTCTTTATCCTGGCTGGACTTAAATTCTGGAAAATTTCTCTGGTTCGGCCAAAAGGATTCAGCCAATGTGAGTTGACATGGATCAGTTCCAGATAAGGTACTGTCCATACCTGCTCCAGAAACAAAGTCAACAAGAATCTAGCAAACATCCACTGAGTGCCCACAGTCAACTGTACCCAGACTCATGTCTTCTGACAAATAAATATGGCAAAACTAATATATAAAACTTTAAAAAAATCTCCCTGAAACACAGAGAATTCTAATAACCCGCCAAAAAATACTTTATTAGATAAAAATTACTCTACATTCAAACAACCAATTTCACCTTGCATTTTATTATGAACTTATCCTGTGCTTTGTATTTAATTCATATTATTCAGGAAATAATGCTGTTTTAATATAAACACTCAGAAACATATGATTATTTGCTTCTAGACCATCACAGGAATATCCCAGTCAAGATCAAAACATGAATAGCTTAGGTCATAGCTAGATGAGTATCATTGAAAGAGATGCACTTAAAAAAAAAAAAAGCTACATTCATGTTAGCTATTTTGTCACATTTTCTGTGAGCTCTTTTTCTGAAAGATCAGTAGTCAAAAGAGTGACACTCTGTTGGGACTCTATAAGACCTCTATGGACGGCAATCTTAACAGTTAAAAGATTGCAAAAAGTGCTTTCATTCTGACCCACATGTGAATTGGACTCGAGCATAAAGCAAAAATAAATGGGAATTAGAGGGCAACTCACAAAGGCATTCCAGTTGGGGAGAAAATACCACCATTAAGTCCCAAATGCAATTTACGAATACAGCATTTGAATTTTCTAATTGTTTCTACAAAAAATGAGGCTAATGGAATTACACTGGAACCAGCCATTTAATCATACACAAATTTGCTGACCAATGTCTCTGTACAGCCAGTCCTGAGCTCCTGCTCACATCTGTAACCTTGCCAAACTTTGAGCCCAACAAGAGAAAGCTTTTGCCCTTTATTTATTTATACTTTACCCTGGACGGGCATGGAAGAGGCTGGTGATTCCAAGCACTCCATGCCTTGTGGTCAAATAGGATCAGTGTGACCCTGCTGCCAGAGAGAGACATGAAGCAGGAAGAGGGCCCTGGAGATTATCTGTGCCAATAGTTTTCGAACTGGGAATCACCTAGAAACTACTCTCCACAATGACTGTCCTCATTTTAATGGTCCAACATGCACTTTGCAGGGAATAGGAGAAAAAGAAAGCTCCACTGGATCAGCTACAAGATAGGTGATGTTAGGCATCTCTGAAACAACGGTAAATTACTGTATTATACCAAGAACCCTGAATATATACTTTTGTACAGAACCACAATGGTTCTTCAAATTTCTATGCACTTGCTGCTCCTATGAGTAAAAAACTTAGTTCCATGTGGTACAAAGAATACTAATTCATCCATTCCTACAATTGCCGTATTTCAGATAAGAGGAGTATGAATTCACTGTCTAGCCTCTGAAAACATGCTATCTACTCAAGAGACAGCACAATGACAATGATCATTCAAAACAGGAATTGCTATGTGTCTTAGTTACTTTCTCAGTGCTGAAACACAATACCAGACACCCACAACTTAAAGGAGGAGATGTATATTTTGGCTCACAGTTGGTAGAGGTTTCAGTCCGTAGTCCACTGGCTCCAAGGCAGAGCAGCAGAGCAGAAGAGCATGGCAGGGGAGAAACAGCTCATGGAATGGCAGGCAGGAAGCAGAGCAATCAAAGAAGAAGGCAGAGAAATATACCCTGCCAGGCCACGCCCCCAGTGACCTGCCTCGTCCAAGCAGGTTCTGCCTCCCAAGATCACATTTAGCTGTAAACTCATCAGTGGACTAATCCACCCCTGAGTATCATGCCCCAGTGATCCAACTGCCTCCCAAAAGCCCACCTCTGAGCACATGAGGCTCTGAGGGGACATGTAGGTGTAAACCATAACACTCTGTGACAAGAGTTTTGCGGCTTGGCCATTCAGTGTACTTAACTACAGATGCCCCCGCACTAAGACCTCCTCATCTATTTCATGGCAGCTCTAGGCAGCCTTTCTCCCATCAGGTGCAAATGTCACCGCAACTGATCTGGGATTCGGAGTCTCCTACAGCCCAGCCAGAGCTGCTTCCATGATCATTGTAAGCCTTGCTCTTACCAGATGGATATCTCAGGGGAGTCGTTTCCAGGTTCTTGAGATCTTAAAGAACTGAGCAGGACACTCATGCAAAACAATAAGAGTAAAATTTATTATTAGTGGAAAAAGTAAAAGTACACTCCTCGGGGGGTGGGGGTGGGAAATGGGCCAAAGAGAAGAGCTCACACAGTGATAGGGCCAGATACTGGGTCTCTTAAGGTCCTGGGATTGACAGGAGTCACAGCCTATGGTGTACCCAACCTGGCCCACCCACAGGGAGGGGGGGGTTTGGGCCACAGGGTTTGCAGAGGCGTACAAAGCTGGGGACAGGGTATCAAACCCAAATGCAAATGAGGCTGGACAGAGGCCAGGGCCTTTTGCTTCTGGTTTCGTGCATGCCTGGGGGTCTTGGGGAAAGAGGGTGACCTCTATCGGTTGGTTTTCTGATATTTTGACATAGTCATCCTTGTTCTGTCTGGTTTCTCAATTCTTGCCCCACTGCTTTTTGTTGTTTATTTGTCCTTGCTCTGTCTCCTACTTCAATGTCATTCTTCCATACTCCTGTCACCTTCCCTGCTCCTCCAGCATCTAAAATCTTGGCACCAAGTCCAGACTATGGACTTCAGTGGAGTGGGACTATACAACTTTTTGCCATTTGAGTTTTACTACGTTTTGGGTCCTAAAAAAATCTGACGAAATTTACTACAGTACCATGTGCAGCTTTTCACTACACAAACACTGGATTCAGACCTGTAGAAATGAGGCTGTGTGAGTGTTTGGCAGATAAACGCAAGCCTCCTAAGAGACTCCTTGGCCTCCTCCAAAGGTCTCACGTGAAGCCATTCTGCCTGTGCAGACATCACCAGATCTGCCTGAATCTTGCAAAAGGACAGAGCTCAACTTCTTATCCCAGGAGGCTTCTTAGCTGTAATACCCACCTATGTGTCACAGACATGCCTTGATGCACGTGACTTCCTCTTCTGCCCCACAGGGCAACACCAGTGAAACTAGGAAGGGAGTGCAGCTGGAGCCCAGAAAAAGCAGCCACATCTATAAAATACCACTAAGGAGGTAAGATTTGGAAGGTGAGTTGCTCTCTATTAGTCAGACAATCAATACTCATGATGGTGGGTGAGGTGCCAAGAACACAAAGAAAGAGTTGGATCGAAGACCTGAAAGAATTAAAAAGTACTGTGTGTTCAGGGAACTATTTGCCCGCTTGTTGCAGCATGATGACTGGTGTTAGGAGGGGAGAAGCAAGATGGAGAGTGGGAAGGGTCTTCATGGCATAGAACAGCTTTTGCGGCACATAAAAGAATTTGTTTCATGGCAAAGCTTTGAAGAACTCAACTGAGGGATTACTTAGTCATATTTATCCATCAAAAATATCACTTTACTAGTGGTAGTGGATTCAAGGCTAGATAGTCTAGGACAGGAAGAATCAGGAAGACCTGAATGAAAGATGCTACCATATAAGGCCAGAAGGATTGAGATATTGTGGCCAGCAGAATTCTGAGATGGCCCAAAGATCCCTGCTCACCGGTGACCACATTCTATGGAATTCTCTGCTCCTGAGGATGGCCGGGGCCTGTGAGTGTGATGAAATTCACTTCGATGATATGGCAAAGACGAAGGAACTTTGCAGCTGCAATTGAAGTCTCTGATCAGTTGATTTTTTAGTTCATCGAAAACAAAACTATCCTGCATGAATTCATCCAAATTAGGCAAACCCTTTTAAAAAGTATCTAGAAGTCAGAGACCAGAAGCAGTGGGGAGATTTTCCTGCTGGTCTCAAAGGAACACGCGACTGTATTATGAGAGGATCTGCGAGGGGACCACACAATGCAGATTCTCAGGAGCCTCCGGGGGTGACAGCCAGCAAGTGTGTCTGGGTTCCTGACACATATAAACTGTGAGGTAATAAACGTGTTGACTTAAGCCCCTAAATTTGTGATAATTTGTTATGCAGCAACAGAAAATACATACAACTAGTAAGAGACAAATAAGCAGTACAATCAGGAGAGAAAACTGACAGGAAGTAGCGGTCATATTGATAAGGTGGAAAAGGTTGCCTCTGAGATGGCTGGCTTGAAACGACAGATAAAACAGTTTTAATCTGGACATGTTGAGTTTGCTAAATCTATAGGGCACGTGGGTGGCCATGTTTAGAATGCAATCGGATGTAATGGTTTAACACCAAAGGGAAATCGAGGTTCAAACCATAATGAACAGATCTAAGGAGCCAGACTGAGAGTGGGAATCTAGGTTTCAAACGAGCAGGCAGAGTAACCACGACGGCCCAGCGAGGCGGACGATAGAAGCAGCAGTATGAAAGCCAGCTGAGAAAGTCACCTAAAGGTCTCACGGGGACTCCCGGTGCTTGTGCAATGGCTCCGGAAGGTTTAACTCTCTGTACTGTTGTCTAAAAGAAGCAAAGCAAATAAGATAGATCCATGGTAGGATGTGCTTTCCAGGGGAAAGATCGAGGAAAGAAGGGCAAGGTTGAAGGTTGAAGTTCAAGGACATACCCACATTCAGACGACAGGAAGGAGAAGAGGCGTCTGTCTTGAGATTAAGAAGCCCTGGAGGCAGGGGAAGAATGAGGGGAGGCAAGCTGAGGGAGGGAGTGTTTCCAGGGGATGTGCTCGTCCAGCAGGCCATCACCTCGAGGAGGCTGAGGCTGCCTGTGGGATTAGAAAGTGAGTCGAATCTAATGCCAGCAGAAGTTTTAAAGTCATGTCCCAGTAGCCACATTATAGCATATGCTTTACTCTCCTCGTCTGTAAGATGAAAGTAAGAAATAGGACAAAATACCTGCCTTACTTTTCTTGTGGGGTCTGAAATTCTCCCCTTCCTTATGCTCTGAAGGCTCAAATGCACAGGAATCAACCCATTTTGCCTTCACGGATCTAGTGAGCTCAAACCTGTCCCAAGATGCTGTCGTGGTTTACATCTAAAGTGCTCCCCAAAAGTCTCATGCGTTTGGAAGGTGATTGGATCATGGCAGAGTTATACCCATCAGTGGATTATTCACTGATGAATTCATAGCTGAACAAGCTGTTAGGAGGTAGGGCCTGGTTGGAGAAAGGTGGGTAACTGGGAGCACGACCTAGATGTTCATTCTCTCCCTCCCCTTACCTCCCCCCCACCTTCCTAAGCCCCATGACATGAGCATCGTTTTTCTGCCATGCCATGCTACCATGCATTTCTGCCTTCAAGCAAGCTTGCTATGGACTAAATCCCCTGAAACTGTGAGCCAGAATAAGCCTCTCCTCCTTCAAACTGCAGGTGTCAGGCATTTTTGTCACAATGATTGGAAAGTGAGTAACATGCTGCTTTATCAGGTTTCCAGTTACTTCCAGCTAATGCCTCTCTGAGAGGAGAAACACAGAGACAGAAAACTGGCTGACAATTTTCAATCCCCAAGAAGTACTCGAAATTGGAATGTAGAAAAAGGAAATCTCACTTCTCTTTAAAGATGCATTGGCACTTTGTTTACTTGTCACTTGCTTTATTGGAAAACAGCTGAGAACCAAGAAACAAACAAAAGAGATCTCTGAGCAGCCAACATCTACACCACAGAGCCCACCCTTGCTAATGAACCTCGTGGAGAAGGATTTCCTAGGGTCCCTAGGTTTCCTCTTCAGAATTTTTAAAAGGTTTGTTGATGTGGTTTCCAGTTGAACAGCCCAACAAGAGCAGCAAATTAAAAGAAGAGAGTGAGGACAAAAGGAAGGAAAGAAGGAGAAAGAGAGAGAATAAGAGAGTGAGAGAAAGAGAGGGGAAAATGGGAAGGGAGGGGGGAGAGAGAGAGACTTGAAGAGGTACATCAATAACAGTAACGAGTGACAGCTGATGGCCTCCCAGCAAGGGTGGAAATAGGGATGCTAACTACAGAAAGCAAACAAAAGAAGTAAAACTCACAGCAGTTGAGGATCATTTAGTACAGAATAAAAAAATTCTACATACTACAGCAGAGCCCTGCGGGCACTAAAACTCAGCATGATGGCCTAAGCTATCATTATAAAAAGTTAAATTACGTTTGGTATAGTTTAAAAAGACAGAGACATTCCTAAACTATGACAATGGTGAGCAGAAACTTATGGCTTGAACCATTTGCTCCTTAAAAGGCATCCCTGGTGGAGTAGCCACATGCCAGGAAACACGCCAGACGTAGCCATGTGCAGGGCAAAAAAATATAAAGGAGCAAGATTATGAGTGTGTCTGTTTTGTGTAATCTGCAGTTCCCTGGGCAGGTCAGCTGTGCTGGTCGGAGAAGTGGATTCTCCATGAGGCATCCTTTGGAGAGCGCTGGAGAGGACATTTATTAAAATATCAGTGTTCTCAGAAAATCTAAATGATCTGGACTTCCCTCACTGGCAAAATCAGGCCTACTTTATCTATGGTAGTTTGACCACATTTGTTGGAAACAACGAAAGAAAATGTGAATATGATTCTCTCAGTAGAATGACTACCTACCTTAGCCAGGCACATGGCACACACCTATAACCCCAGCACTTGGGAGGCTGAGGCAGGGGGACTGCTGTGAGTTCAAGGCCAGCCTGAAATACATAGCAAGACCCTATCTTAAAAAAACAAACAAACAAACAAAAAGAATGACTACATATCTTTTTACTTATATATGGAAAACATCTTTAAAAATTGCAGTGATGGGGCTGGGGATTTAGCTCAGTGGCAGGGCACTTACCTAGCAAGTGTGAGGCCCTGAGTTCAATCCCCAGCAAACCCCTCTCCCCACCCTGCAAAAAAAAAATTGCAGTGATATTCCACAGTATCCAGATGAGAGTGGTTCTATTCACTCAGAGTATATATTTGCCTCAAATCATTAATGTAATCCATGAAAAGGTTAAAATTAAAACCAAGAGCTAGCTTTGATCTAGAGAAAAAGCTGATGCCTTCTGACCAATATCTTATGCCATCTCTTTGGAATTTTACAAAATCTTAAGCCAGTAGCTTGGAGCTGCAGGGTGACCAGTTCCGTCAGGATCCCAGCACCCCGGGGCCTGCCACACGCCTGCTGGGACAGACTCTCTGGGCTGGGTCTCTGCAGTATGTGCTTCTGAAAGCCTCTCTGGGCAATGCTGACACGCAGCTAGGTCAGTCCCTGCCAGCTTCCAAATTCTGCTAGCAATGTGTGTAATGCTAAATAAATAAAACAATTTCTCCACAAACATTATTGTCCAAATTTGATAAAAGGAAAACCCTAAATTTTCCATATTAATATTTTTTCTTTTTTTTTTTCTTTTTTTTTGGTGCTGGGGATTGACCTCAGAGCCTTGTACTTGCAAGGCAGGGACTCTAACCACTGAGCTAAATCCCCAGCCTCCATATTAAAATTTAATCCTGTAACTAAAAAGAGAAAACCAATATTAAGAGAAATTAAATGCATGATATTTTGCATAATTTTGAGGTCTACAAATTAGAAAAATGAGAAGCTACTGTGAAAACATTTCAAACACAGCTATATTTTGGCTATATCATATTTTGTCATCATGAATAAATTCTCTGATCAATAATAATAAAGTCACAGGGAACCTGAAACTTTTGTTATAAAAATTAAAATGCCAAATAATGCTTGTCAGACTTTAGAAATAATGCCGTCTCTCCCTCTTTGCTGTTTCTGTGTGTGTGTGTGTGTGTGTGTGTGTGTGTGTGTGTGTATTCGTGCCGTTAGTTTTCTGCTTTTACAAACACAGATAAGATGTGAGGATGAATGAAGAAAGATGTAGAAACCAGAAATAGTGTCATTAAATAGGGTTAAGGGACCTTGTGGAAGGTAATGAGCTAGAGAACTTGACATTATATGTAATTAAGATGTCTAGTATTTATTTCAGCCCCGGGGAACAGATGCAAAATATCTAGCTATGAATAACAACAGTTAAATAACAATAATCCAGGTTCTTAGATCCTGAAGTTGTTGGGTTTTGTTTTGTTTTGTTTTTGCCTGAGTGGCTGTTGCTTGTGAAGTTCTGAGACTTGAAGGGAAAGTTACCCGACTTAGTGTCAAATGCCGATTTCCAAGCTAGAAGATGACTCTACACGCACCTCCTGCCACTCTCAAGGGAGAACCCTTTCCAGGCATCTGGAATAAAGTGAAGAACTGACAGACAGGATGTAGCGGTGACTCCACAGCACATACGGGTCTTTGGCAGACTAGGGAATGGCATATGTCTTTTGCTTGCCTGGTATGAATTCCGTATAAGATCTCCCTGGGCATTTGGCACAAAGAACAAACTGGTGAGCCAGCAAGTGCCCTCTACACACAGGGCAACGTGCAAGGAGCTGCAGGAGATGGATATTTTAACACAATAAGAACGTGGTTTCTGTCTTCAAGGAAATTAAAATCTAGCTGGGGGGAAAACCACAAACATCAATTAGGGAATTGTATGCCATAATTCATGATTAAGTAATAAATTAATATCATAGTTGTTCAGAGAAGGAAAATTAAAATGAGAATAATTGGGAGAGACTCCATGAAATTCACGCACTTGGGTTTTGAAGGATGGTGCCAACACTAGTCTCAAATGCATACGCAAGGGGAAAGACTGACATTCGTGTATGGAGTTACTTGTGTGCATAATGACCTCTATGCCCCCCTCCTTTTTCTTATTTTGCTTCAATGGAAAAACGTGTACCTGTGCCCGCCGTAACCATGACCTAGATGTATGCATTAGACCAAGTGGTTCATTTAACAAATTCGGGGTTCTTCTCCAGACAATCTCCAACTCTTCAAAGGTTTTAGGAAGCAGCAAATTCAAAATAGTAAGCAAGAGAAGACAGAAAAGGCTGCTGTCATTAACAAACTGGTAGCAGAGAGCAGTAGCTACTCATGACCACGGATGAAACAGAAGAAAGAAGACTCAGCAATCTGGTCCTGGGCACTGTTCATGGAAATACAACCGTACTCTTCCCACCCACCTGGATAGCCCAGAAGATCACCAGAGCTCCCTGGACTGTGCTTTTTCTACCGACTTCTTTTCTCTTAGTAAAGAAAAATAAAAAGAAGAAAGATAGCAATAGACATTATTTTATTGATTCATTTGTTTTTCCAAGAATCTTTTACTGAACACCTACTATTGTTTCAGATGCTCTGGACAGAGTCACAAATAAAAGAAACGAAGTCCTTATAATTTCGGAGCTTTACTTCCAATGCAAAGAAAATTCTCTGGCTTAGATTTTTAAAAAGAATGAGATGAAGAAACTTTGGCTATATCTTGGCTCCACTGCCCCATGAGTCAGTGAAAGTCAACTTAGATTTAAAGAAGAAAAAAACACCTCCATCCCACAGGGAAAATTCCCCTGTCTAAATCTGAGTCTTAGGCACATAGCCTTTCTCTGCTGGTTCCCTTTCAAGAATTAACTCCCTTCCTCCTTCCCAGTTAGCAGTCTAATTCTCTTCTGTCAAATGGAGCTAGCCTTCCTTGGTTTACTTTTCCTCCATTTCTCCCCTTTGTCTGTTTTCACCAAACTCTAAAAGGTCATACACTTAGGCAGTTATGAAACACAAAAATAAATTACGTGATTTCCTCCTCCATACCAAGGGTCTACGAGCTAAGGCCTAAGGTCCTCATTTCCTCTCACAGCCAGACCTGGCCCTCACAGAACCGTGAGGACTTTGCCGACTCATGGCCACAGTGTACCTCAGGGGCTGAAAGCAAGTGTCCTGGTTTACAAGCTGTTCTTTTAAAAGGGAAACCTAAAGCCCTTTTCTTTTCTTTAATGAATTATTTGAGTTTTGCTTGAGACCATAGCTCCTGTTTTATTTTCAGTTGTCTTTCTTCCATAACTCCTTTTAGAAATAAAAATAGGAAATGTTATCTAGCCCCTAGGAAGAAATATGTACATACATTCAAAAAGCAGTTTCGTGCAACCTTAATAACCTGAATTCTATTTCCCTTTCTGTACATGATGGATGAAATTACTTTGATTATGCTGGCTTTCCAATTACTCATTCATGCCAAGAAAGCTAGCCCTTGAAACCTAGTCACCTTGTTTATTTCTTCCCCACCTTGCCCTTCACAATCAGAAAATCAAAGAGCGCTGGAGCCAGAAGGAGCTTCGTGATCCCCAAAGGAAGGATTAAACTTAAAAGTCATACACATTGATTGACCCAAGTTTTCTAAAATTAAACCTGAGTAACTATTTCAATACCAATTTTTAAACTGTAAAAAAAAATGACTTGAGGTACAGAGTTCTGAGTGGTATGAAAAGCTTGGCATATATGTAACCTGGTTGCCAAAGCATTTTTACACAATATATCATGAAAAGATTTATTCTCATGTGTTCACTTTATTCAAATCGGTGCTTTTCAAACTGGGTTCCTTGGAGTCTGAAGATCTACCATCCTCAGATGATGAAGAGGAACCAGTTTCAAAGACTTCACATCTCTCCTTTTTCTCTCCCTTATATGTTAGGTTCCCAAGTACAAGTTTACACAAGTAAAGCTCCTAATTACTACTGAAAACCAAAACAATGTATGAAAAGGAGATGAACTTTTGGAAACAAATGTACACAAATAAAATACAAAAAGTCAACCAAAATTATTGTTTTCTCACAAACACACAAACTGGAGCTAACAACTGATCCTGGATTAGACACTGGACTGGCCTTGATAATTTCCCTACTTCAAGGAATTCTTCACTATCAAACCCCAGCCCAGCGCTCACCACTAACATCCCTAAGAGTCAACCCAAAGTCCATAAACACGGCTGGCTACTTAGCTGCAATTCTGCAAATCTCTCTATAGTTTGTAGCCACTATCTCACTAATTCATCCCACAAAAACTTAATTAAGGACTCAAAGATAATAAGGACATACTACTTGGAGGCAACAAATTTGTAGTCTAATGGGGAGACAGACAAATAAACAGATTAATTTACAATATGTTTGAAAAGAAGGCCATCATTTTAAAGGGATATATACAAGATGTAATGGGAACCCCAAAATGCACTCCCAGGAAGAGTCAGGAAAACTTCATGGAAGCCGTTCTGGCAGCTTGCAGGTCTACACATCTGGCAGGGAGGGGTCTGGCGGGACAGGCCAGTGCCAGCTTGTGTGGTCGTCCCACGTAAAGGGCTTCATAGTCTACATATTCTATAGAAGACACCAGCCAACAAGTCTTGGACCTAGAGTTACTGAACAATGGATAAGTCATTGTTTCCACAGCAAATTTTTCTCTTTTCCTTTAACCCATTCATATAAATACCAACTCAAGGCTAATTACCGCTCCAGTCATAAAGAAATCTCAAAGTCATCTACATTCTCCAAGGCCACAGATCTGCTGTCACCTCCTCTTCTAGCCTTTTGGAATAAGTAGCCCTTTCAATATTTGCTGAGATTGCCCAATATTCCCTGAGCAAATAGTCTTCCTTTGCACTTGGTGTCTGGTATTGGGATTTTCCACCAAGAATCAGCAATGGAATTTTTTTAACTGCAGAAACAGATAACACAAGTAAGGAAAAGAGTTAAAAAGGAAGCTCTTGAAAACATTTAAAATAGCTGCACAGCACTGAAAATCAGCTTAAGGGATGGCAAATGCAAATGCAAGCTCAGACAGGCCCCGCTCAGTTTTGCAAATCCTTTGGTAATGAAAATAGATCCACACTTTAATTTTTCAAACCATAAACCTCCCTGAAGCAAGTAAGAAAAGAGAAGAAACAGAGGGAAATGTTCTACAAAGCAGTGGATTTTGCATTTGATGTTTTGAAGGAACTCAGGACAGGGCTCCCCAAACCCATGAAGTAGGTTGGGTTGTGCTGCTACCCCGGGCTCCCATTCTCCATCATCTACTCAGGTTGGGAGCAACCTTTTCCAGGGCCCTTTGCTGTCCTGGGTCACTCATCTCCCTCCCACCCTCGGCGATCACATCAAACACTGCTATCTGGAAGGAGACAGTACCTTCCCGACACTAAGGTATAAATGATTGATAACAGCTTTAAAATGCCATTTCTTCTATGGCATATTTGCATTTTAACAGAGTACAAAACCTCCAGCCAAAGGAAGACGCCTGTAGATGTGAACATATGAAAACAGTTTGCAATAATTTTTGCCATTTCCCCACAGACTCAAAAGTTACCTGGCAAAAAGTA
>PVJO010008140.1:0-77041 GCA_004026905.1 Hystrix cristata | reverse complement strand
CCTCTCTTCTTCTTCTTTCTCCTTTTTCCTTCTTCTCCTTCTTCTTTTATTAAATTGTAATAAAAGTGATATGAAATTTACCATCTTTAACTGTTTTTAAGTGTAGAGTGACACGTGTGTAGAGTGACAATTGTGTGACACATGTTCACATTGTTGTGAAAATCTCCTCCAGAACATTTTCACCTTGCAAAACCAAAACCGAACATCCATCAAACAACTACCTATTTCACCCTCTCTCTCTCTCCAGTCCCTGGTAACCATCATTCTACTCTGTGCTCCTATGAGTTCTTTAAATATTCTAGATATCAATATCTTATAGATGATTTGCAAATATTTTCTCCATCAGTTGGCTTTTTACTCTGTTCATTGTATCCTTTGATGCATAATAGTTTTTTAAGTTTAGTGTAGTTCTATTTGTCTGTTTTTGCTTTTGTTATTTATGCTTTTGTTGCCATATTCAAGAAATCATTGCCAAGTCCAAGGTAACAAAGCTTTCCCCTTATGTTTTCTTCTAGGAGTTTTACAATTTTTAGGTCTTATAATTAGGTAATCCATTTTATGTTAATTTTTGTATATGGTATAAGATAAGAGTTCAATTTCATTCTCTTGCACATGGATGCCTAAGTTTCCCCAGCACTATTTATTGAAGAGACTACCTGTTCCTCATTAGACAAAGATTGTTTGGCCATATGTGCAAGGGCAAATGTCAGGTGCTCTTTTCTGTTAATTCGTCCATCTGTCTTTATGCCAATGCCACACTGTTCCGCTTACCATAGCTTTGTAGTAGATTTTGAATCAGGAAATGTGAATCTTCCAACTTTGCTCCCTTTCAAAATTGTTTTGGCCATTTGGGATCCAGTAATGGCTTTTTTATGTGGAAACACTAGGAGGTTGTCATAGCGGAAAAAAAGATACAAGAGCTTGGATTTTTAGAGTTGAATGGATTGAAAGCCATTTATCCAGCCTCTGCTTAAGCACATTGGGTGCTGGGAATTCACAGACCAGTGGTCTTGCTGATGAATAGCTATGGTCATTATGACTCCTCATACTCACCTTGACCTGTTTTTCTGGCAGGTTGGCCAGTGCTCTTGCTGCTGTCTAGAGGTATATTCAGAGCCAGAGTACACGCCAAGGTCAGCCATTTAACAAGCTGTTATCTTTGGCAGGTTCTTCAAGGTACCACGTATGTTTCTAGGGCAGACCTGTGAGAATGGTACGGAAGAGGGCAAGGGGCTGAAGCTGTCTTTAAGCAACTGTCATACCTTGTGTAGATTATTTCTAGAACTCAAGGATATGCCAGGGTATCTGTAGTTTCCCTTGTTCTGTCTTCTTTCTCCCAGTGGCTCTGTGCAGGGGTGCCCAGGACCTCCTCACCCTCCTCCCGGCCTGATTGGTCTGTTGGGTAGGCTTCTCCATTGGCTTCCATCTGAAGAACACAGAGCTGTAGCTCTAGGACACTGATGTGACTTAGTGAACTAGACTCCTTCAGCCAGATGCAGCTTCCCCATCTTCTTCCTGGGAAGCCAGCCCTTCCCAGACTTCCCTTTCATAACCAGGGCCTCTCTGGATGGACCAATAGGGAGGTAGAGGGCTGGGGAGGGGGATAGCTGAGGCATTCTGGGGCTTCTGGGCGGGGAAGGATGGTGACAAGCACTGGATGAGGAGCCAGGACACTTGTGTCCTGGGCCTAGCTCTAGCTCCATCTGCTGTGACACCTTGGGCAAGTCCCTTAGCATCTCTGGATCCTGCTGCGATTCTCATTTTTATTAATGAATTGCCTGAGACTATAGAAGGGATACTCAGCAGATTTGGAGGCGGCATAATACTGAAAAGGAATGAGGCCATTGTATTCAAGGTGACAGAGTAAGGTTGAAAAATGGTTTCCATAAACTGGACTAGAATCAATGAGGTGAAACTAAATATTGATAAACACGAATGTGACTGTGAAAGCACTGGATGGCAAGGCCTGTTTCTGCAGCTCTTATTAGGAAAAGAGCTGCGGCTTCAAGCTGAGGATGAGTCCGATGTACAGTGAGGTGGCTGAAACAGTGACTGTGGCCTTGGGCTGAATGAATAGGGCCAAGTGTCCTCTGCAGGAGAGAAGAGAATCCAGTTCTGTTTTGCTGATTCAAGCTCATCCAGAGAACAGTGTTCAGCACCAGCACCTGTGCTGTATTGTGGTGTTTGTGGGGAGGCCACTAAACAAACATGCTCTGGAGGAGGGTGGTGAACATTGGGAGCCATCTGGAAAACATTTCATGTGAGATATAGTCAAGGGGCCGGGGGCTGTTTAGTGTGATGAAAAGAAAATGTAGAGGAACCCCAAGAGTAATTTTCAAATCTATGTGAAGAGCTGTCATGAGGATGAGGGAACCGATTTGTCTCCGATTTGTTCCGGAAGCTGGTTGCAGTGGGCAGAAGGTTTGGGGAAGTGGATGTGTTCTGCCTGGGGCAGGCTGCTCTGCTTGTGGCCTCCTCTTGGGAGGAGTTTAAGGAGCAGCTGAATCTGCTTCTGCCAGACTGCCAGGGAAGACGCGGGGGACCGTGGGCTAAGGGCCTGGGGGGATGCTGAGCTGTGTCACAGCTGACACCCATGAAGAGCGGCAGGGCCCCATGGGACAGTGTCTGGGACAGTTTCTGTGCTGCAGAGGCAGGAGTCTGGCAGAAGACTGGGGCCCGAGAGTCCCCCTGCTGGAGCCCCAGGGTCGCGAGACACCCTTATGGCAAAGTGGCTCCAGTGGACTGTGTAATAAATATTTACCAGACCTGGATTCTGGCCCACATTTTGAAGTCAAATTTGAAACAATAAAAATCAACAAATCACTTTGGGAATGATGTCTGATCCCTGAAAAGACACAGAAGATTTCTCCCTGGGGCAGAGCACCCCCCAGGACGAGTTGGGGACAGAGGTGCTCAGAGGAGCCACCTGCTGTCCCTTCCAGCCCTCGAAGCCCTCAGAGCAATGACTCATTTCTCCCTTTGAAGTTGATGTGGTTGTCTTCGGAGCCCTGGTGTTTGTACCCCTCTGCTCCTTCAACAAAGGCCTTCTGTCGGCAGAGCGCAGATTTCGGAGGCCAAGCAGGGAAGGATTAGAAAAGGAAGGTATTGACTGCATACCAATAAGGAGGGAAGTGTGTTTATGGAGAATGAGGGGCTCCAGGCAACTCGGGGGGCCACTCGTGCTGTGCAAACAGAGCGGAGAATTCCCTTCAGTGGGTTTGTTTTACTAAAGGCTCTGGGGCCCAGAGGAGGGTGCTGGGAGGGGGCACAGGAGAGAGAGAGGAAATATTTCACAATGAGAAGTTTAAGTCGTGCCCCTTGTTGGGGAGGGGGCAGCCTGAGAGTTGCAGGCTAACAAAGAGGCAGTGTGGGCTGGTGACAGTAAGGGGAAAACACATGGCAACTAATGGGGCAGTAATGGGTGGGGAGGTAACCTGGGAAAAGCTGGTACAAGGAAAGCTGGCATATAAATTCTGGTGGCGTGACATCCCCTTTGGCAGAGGGACAGGGACCCTCTCACCCTCCCCATGGCCAAAGCCCGAGATGTTCCCGCTCCCAGGGATGTGGCCAGGGTGAGGGATGGCTGGAAGGGGAAAAGTCACACTGGGGTTTCACTGCCCTGCAGGGCACCGGGGAAGACTGAAGGGAATGGAGAGCCTCAGGCTAAATGCCAGAAACAGACACAAGCGGAGAATTTCCCTTTTGGAGACCCTGCAGTTGGCATCGCCCCAGGGCCTCATCTTTGAGGGTGCTGCTGAGTTTTGGAGTCCCCAGCCTGTCTGCAGGGGCTTGGGGCCTGGAAATTTGTGGTCCCCTAGGGACCCCATGTAGGAGGATGTAGAGACCAGGGCTTTCTTGTTCACCAAAGTCCTGGAACTCTGCACACCATTTTTAGGAGGACTCTATGGACATGTCAGCTACCAAAGGGGATGATATTTATTACCTGGGGGCTTTTGGAGGAAGCCGTTTAGTAGTTTGTACTTGGACTTTTATGGCTTCCATGAGGTTCCCCAGACAACCCAGGGCGTCCCAGAGTCCCAAATAGTGTGCCAGTCGGCAAAGATTTGGTTCTCTGTCACACCAACTAATTTTGATCAAACTAATAATACTCTTTTCTCATAAAACAAAGAAAAACAAAGAAAGAAAAAAGAAAAAACCACTTTTTATTTATATCTCTCTGTGTGAACAGTTGTCCTTTTTAGAGCTAACTTTAGAAATGTTTAGGAAGGAGGAGCTGGGACATTCAACCCATGGGAATGTGCTGGAGCCTCTCCTTAAAGATCTGGGCCGCGGGGAGATCCTGAATGCCTGCCATCCCTGGTTGGTGTGTGCAAAGTAGCGCTTAGACTCCGGGTACTGCTGGTTTCCCATGGAGAGTGTCCATCTGGTGGGTGATGGGCATTCTGGAGATGACTCGCAGCTGCTACCTGGCTGGGAAACTGCTCTCCTTCTGAGTTTCAGCCTAGTGTGGCCCTGGAGATCCTGGGTCTGGCTTCCCCTCTGGATAGATTGATTCATGCACCCAGTTCATGCAGTGAACTCGATTACAAGCACACGGCATGCAGTCGTTTGTCAGGGGAGACATATCAGGATGGATTAGGTAAGGTCTCTGGGCTTAGACAGAGTGCTTCCTGTGGGGCTGCCTGCTATGCTGATTTCTCAAGTGGGTAGAACAAGCTATGAGAACTTGATGGCTGGTTTATAGCTTGGCTTTTCCCCTCTCAGTGGCCATCAAGTGAAAAAAACAATGGAATGTGAATGGAAATAAATAAAAATGGACAATAATATTTCACAGGGACAGTTGCACATATAACCATCACACAGCTGTTCCAAGACAACTTGCTTTCCATTCATCTTCTCCTGTCTCAGACATATCGAACTGTACTCTACACCTGGGGATCGGAATGTCTCCCTCCTCTAAAGGTGATTAAAAAAACAAACCAGTTTCCTACAAGTCACGTCTCCATTTACAGTAAACAAAGAACCAGAAATAGTTTGGGGCAGGTTCTTACAGGAAATGGTGTAAGCAAGAGCCAAAACTCATTTATTGATGATTTTTAGTGGCATCTTTCACAGCCATCTGGACATGGCATATGACCTCAGGTGCCTCTAGGGGAAGGATGTGGACGACTGGTCATTTGAGCATTGACCACAGACCACAGTGACTGTCCCCTGGGCTCCCACCCAGCGTGTTCCTTGCTGACCAGCGCCATCTGTTGATAGTAGTGTTGCATGCGGCACTGGTGACCCTGAGACCTGGAGGTGGGAAGACATGATACAGCTTCTGTTTGGATTGTGTTCTTTGGTGCTACCAAAATAACTTGAATTGGGGATCAGGCATAATGTTGGAAGTTAAGAGTTTGGACTTGGAATCCAACAGTTCTGCTACTTAGTGGCCAGGTGACCTGGGGCAGGTGACCTATTCTTGCTGAGACCCAGTTTTCTCATCTGGAGAAAGGGCTAAGTAAGGATTAAGCGCATGCTGAATATAGGTTACATGAGATGGTGATGGTAATGGGACCACCAAGAAATGTTAAGCAGAGAACAAAAGAGAACAGTTACATTTCTAATACCTAATAACTAATTCATCCTATCCTTAGAATATGTTAGGGCAAATTTTTACAAAAGTGGTTTTTGATGATTTGTGGTTTTATTTTTTTTAACAAAGAAAATCAGACAATCAAATGTATTTGAGGCTCTGGAAGTTTGGTCTGGCTATCAAACATGGAGTTCTTTCCATCGAGAAATGAGCCACAAAGACAGTGTCCCTCTCCAAAGTGCTTTAGTTGACACTTAATGTTTCCTGGAGCTAGAGATTCTAGGAAGGCTTTCCTTCGTTACTTAGGAAGAAAACATTATTTTTATATTTTAGTATATGTGCTGCTAAAGCAAGCATGAAAATATTTTTTAAAGAAATAAAGTGGCAGTATTTTTAATGCTGACAAGGGCACTGGAGCTAACTAAATCAGCAAAAAGCTTCCTTTTTCTCTTATATGTCCTCACTGCAGACATACCTGGTGGCAGTCCAGGTGGAAAGGAGGTTGGCCTTCCAGCTCCTTTACTCCAAGAACATCGGTCTTTGCAGAGGGTGAGGCCTTGCCGGTTATCTGTCTTGTCTCTATCCCAGAAGATGCGGCCCCATTCAATCTCTCTGATCCTTGGTCCCCCTTGTTCATATCAGATCACACCTTGAGAAGCCGCTGGTCACTGAGCCACTGTCCCAGGCATGTCTCATCTTGCCCCGAGGACACAGTGTTGCCTCTTATACACCAAGCATGTACCTCCAAATGTCACACGCTCTGACGTTAGCTTTGCTAACCATGACAGTCCCTTGTTTCTGTTCATTTCTCAGCTTTAGTGGCCCTTCTGGTTGGACCAAATCATACCCCCCAGTACTCTGGGAAAATCTCAGCAGAACTGATTTAGTTTTTATGTTTATTTAAGGAGATTTTTTTTTTTTGAGGTTGGGGGGAAAGCCTGACGCTTTTTGATTTGTTTTACTTTATTTTTGGTTTTGATGGAAGAATTTCTAAAAGTAAAGATAAAAAAACTACTTTGACAAAATTCACAAAATTAGTAATACCATCTGGACACATTGTTTATAACCCACTCACCCGGGAGAAGGGGCCAGTGCAGCCCAGGGGCTTGAAATGTAAACCTCCCTCGCTTCACGGTGAATGTACCACCTTGAAGAAATAGACTCTTAAGTGCAGTTTTAGGTTCCTAGCAAAATCGAGTGGAAAGCTGGGTGTGGTGATGTATACCTATGGTCCCAGCTACTTAGAAGGCTGAGGCAGGAGGATCACAAGTTCAAGCCTAGCCTGGGAAACTTAGTATGACCCTGTTTCAAAATAAAAGTATAAAAAGGGCTGGAGATGTAGCTTAATGCAGAGGTTCAGAGTTCAAGCCCAAGTACTTCAGGGGAGGAGAATGAGCAGGAGGTATTGGGATTTCTGCCCTGCCCCTGCCCCCGCACAACCTTCCCTCATACCAAGAGTGCTACATTGTTACAGTAGGCCCAGCAACTTGTCCTTGTCACCTAGAGTGCGTAGTTTACATTAAGGCTCACTTGGTGTTCCATGCTCTATGGGTTTGGGCACAGCTGTAGTGACTTATATGATTTCAGAATATGGTTTTTTTAGAGTGTTCCCATTCTTTCAATGCCAAATACTGATGCTCACACCTCAGGCCAGCCCTAGGGCCCCTTCCCATCCTCACCCCAAGGACCTCAGAAATCCAGGCGCATACCGGGGTTCTAGAGCGCCTGGCTGGCCACCATCCCTTCTTTCTGTCCCCAGAGCACAGTGCCCAGGGACAGCATTCAAATGCCACAGAGCTTTGGGTATTCGCCTCAGCCTGCCCCTGCGCAGGGCTCAGGCTGGGGCCACTGGCCTCGCTGAGCCTGTGGCTGCCTGGCCAGCGACTGCTGCCCCTGAACATCTTCACCTGTGCTCAGCTTCCAGTTCCTGAGGCGCCGAGCTGGCCTCATGCCAACCTTGCCATTACAGCTTCTCATGGGAATCCAGTTCTGCAGCTCCCTCTCATCCCCCCATGGGGACCCTGCGTTGAGGCTCAGTGCACTGAGGGTGTGCGTGCCTGGCTTTGTGCGCAAGTTCTGCTGCTATTTCTAGCCTCATAATTTTGGACCAAAAATGTAACCCCTCCTGACCTATTTTCTCATCTAAAAAATGGGGATAGCAACAGACCTTAGTTCATCGGGTTGCAGTGCTGACAAGGGAGTCCTCGACCGCCTGCGAGCATCCGGCAGGGCCTGGGTCTCTGCCAGCCTCAGTGTTAGTTCCATCAGCGGCAGCGGTGGCGCCAGGCTTTGGCTCTGCAGGTGAGCTTTCATTCTGAGGGTGCTCCCTTCTGGGGAGAGGATGGGATTGTGTGGTCCCTTCCCTGCCTGCGGGGAAGCTTATGAGGCACAGTGCGGTGCGTGGACCTTGGGCCTCAGCGTTTCAGCCCCGTGTGTTTACTGACTGGCCTGTTACCAATGGCTGGAGACAGGCTCAGGCGGTGGGGCAGGCAACAGAGTCCCTGGCAAGCCCGTTAGATAGCGTGCGGTGCCAGCTCCTGGGCTGCCTGGCCAGGCTTGCTGGGGGCTGTGCATGAAGCTTGTGCTTTTGAGTCTGCGTCCACAGGGATCTGCCTCAGGTTGGGCCTCTGGCTCTTCCCGGATTTGATCTTTAATCTTTCATTCGTAACACATTCAACAGATATTTCTGCCTCTGTCTCATTCCAGTCTCTGGGATATAGTGGTGATAAAAAAGAGTGTAGGTCTCTGCTGCCCAGGGCAGATAGACAGGGCCCCTTGGGAACAGGAGTCAGTGAGCAAAACAAGAAGAGTTTTACTCAGAACTTTAGATGGCTGGTGATGCAGGGTTGAACTTCATCAAGGGCAGAGACCGAAGGTTGCACTCCCTTGCTCTCATCAGTAATGACGCAGGGAAGTATTGTGGTGCCTGCGAGTGAATAACAGACGAGTAGGAGGCAGGCAGGGCTGGAGCGAGCCACAGCAGGCCTCCTGGGGGAGGGTGCTTGAGTGTGGCCCTCCACCCCTCTGCTCACTGGGACTGCTCTGTCTGATGCTGTACCTGCCTGCCTGCACTGGGAAGTCAGCTCTGTGATAGCTGATGTCTTGTCCCTTGTTCCCCAGCACCTGGAGCAGCCTGAGGCCCTCTGGCTTTGCTGCATCCTTAGCCTTGGCATCTTCTGGCTCTGATCTTCTTGCTGTCTGTCTTCTCCCTGTGTCTGTGATTTTGGGTCACTTTCTTTTCCTGGCCAGGTGCCTTTGTCCCTGTAACCTGTGCTTCAGGACCCTGCCTCTGTTCCTGGCACCTTCTGTAGCAGGGATGGCTGAGCTCTGTGTGTGCACAACTGAATCCTGGTCCCTCTGCAACCTTGATCTTGAGTCTCCTGTGCTTCAACATCCCATCTACAAAGTACAAGCCACAGCCCTTCCCTGCTTCCTGTCTAGTTGGCAATGGGTGGTGATGCGGAGTCCCAGGCTAAATAAAAAGAATATTACTCAAACATTCAGTTAAGGAATGTTGCAGAAGTTGCCTTGTGAATGTCAGTCAGAGGGATGTTTTAGATATGTGTGACTTAAGTGAATTTAAAAAAGCAGGGGCTGGGGGTTTAGCTCTGTGGTAGAATGAGCCTGTGCAAAATCCTGGGCTCCACCCCCATCTACACAGGCAGGGAAGGAATAGTGCACAAGCAGGAGTTATTTTACCAACTTTAACCTCCAGGCCACATTAGGATTCACTAAAGATTTTCTGGTTTCAAGAGGTTTCTAAGAGCTTCCTCAGAGACCCCCCTGCCTCTGTGGGGACCCTGGGTCCGTGCCTTTGTGCTCAAGAAGTTCAGCCTCTCAGATATTGATGTTTGGGGGTGAGTATGGTAGTGGCACGAGCAGCCTGGAGACCCTTGTTCTCTCTTGGTCACTGAGGTTCTGTGTCTACTGGGAAGGAGGTGTGGCTCCAGACAGAGTGGTGTTGGTCCACAGCTGCTGTGCCCCAAGCATCTGCCACGTACTTGGCTCCTGTCACTCTTCCCCACAGACTTGGAGGGGCTGTGTCCCTGCCTCATAGATAGGGACTGAGACTCAGGATGTGGTGGCTTGGCCAGGTCTCACAGTGAATGGGTGGCTGGAAGGGATATTTACCCGAAGCCTGTGTCCTCTCCTCTCCTCTCCTCTCCTCCAGGACTACATTGCCATACTGGGAAGCCAGCCCAGAACATCACAGGAGGAAGAAGATGTCACTTTTGTGGGTAAAAGGTGACAACAGAGGTCCCTGGAAGTCTGAACACATTGAATTAGTTCCAGGGGAGGAAGTACAGAGTTGGAGCAGGGTTGGAGGGGTGCCTGCCAGACAAAGGAGGGGCAGTGAGTCAAGGCGAACAGGCTTTGTCCTGGGAAGAGGCAGTGAAGGGTGCCTAGGTGGGAGAGCTCCTGGCATTCAGGACTAGGATGGCAGGTGGCCCTGGGGGCCTCAGTGCCCTTGGTGGTATAAATTTCCCTCCAGCTTCTGCCTGTAGAGGTAGAGAGCTCCCCATCCTACCCAGGGGCACAGAGAGAGAAAAGGCTGCCCTTTCCCAAACTGTGTGTGCTTTTCCCAGGGGCCATTGTTCCTGGTTGCCAGGAGACCGGGGCCTTCAGGTGTCACCCGGGAGACTGGGGCCCGGGTATTTGGGTTTAGGTCAGGCACAATGCTGCCTACAGAATGAGATGGCGTCCCCAAGACCTCCTCAGTCATTTATCGTACAACTGTGGTTCCCAACAACTGTGGGGACATAGTGGGTGTGGAGGAGGTGGGTGGGGGCGGGGTGGGTTGTGGGGGACTCCATGAGGCAGGCTAATGATCCTCCACCGCAGAGCAGGGCAAACACACCTCTTTGGGGACCAGAAATAAAGCTGCCTCAGCCTCACTGGGCATCAGGAGGCCTGGGAAGGATCTGACCAAGGTTTGGAACAGTCCGCTGGGAGCTGAGGGCTCACCAGACCACAGGCCTGACCGTGCTCATTGAAGCCCTCAACAACTCCACAGGACATCTGCTCCATGGCAGGACAGGTGGCCCAAGGACACAGTCAGAGCAAAGAAACTATCCAAACTGAATTCAGCAAGGACAGTGGCAAACCAGAGTGACCAGGGGACCAGTGAGCAGGGGGCACAGGAAACACAGGGTGGTGCTGGGGTTGCTTTTTAGCAGGCCCAGGACACATCCACATCTTTCCCTCCAAACTCTGCAGCACATTTCTTCTATGTGTGATTCAGAACAAGTAGAAGAAGATAGATGTAATCTACTTGCAAGATAGCTGGCTCTATCTTTAGGATGTTTTATCTTATAAAACAGAAACCTTGTACCTCTTAAACAATAACTTCTCATTCTTCCCCTCCTAACCTCTAGCAACCACCATATTATTTTCTGTCTCTATAAATTTGACTGCTGTGGGTACTTATTTTTTTTCTGGTACTGGAGGTGGAATCCAGGGCCTTGTGCATGCTAGGCAAGTACCCTGCCTGTGAGCTACATGCCCAGCCCAAGGGTTTGTCTTTTTTTTGTGACTGGCTTATTTCACTTAGCATAATGTCCTCCAGACTCATCCATGTTGTAGCATGTGCCAGAATTCCTTCTTTTTAGAGACCGAATAATATCCATTGTGTGGATAGACCACTTTTTTTTTTTCTTTGCATCCATTCATCTGTTCAGGGCACTTAGGTGGCTTCTACCTAAGTGAGTAAAGCTGCTTTGTGAGTAAAGCTGCTTTGAATGTACCTCACCCTGCTTTCTGATTTACTTTACAACACGGGGCATGAGCTGTGAGCACTCCTTGCTCCTGATCTAAATGCTTGAGGGGTTTGCCCTGGAAGTGACTTATCTTATGCCCACCAAAGATGCTCATCTCATGCTGGCTTCCTCCTGCTTGGCAGCTTGCTGTTCTGTGGCTGCTAAAGAAGGTCTTAATCGAAGGAGAAAGGTGGTGGGCGGGGAGCTGGGAGTGCTGGCCCGGCTGATGCTGGAGATTTGGGCAGTGTGACGAGGTGCAGGGTCTGAGAGGAACAGGGATCTCCAGCATGCTCTGGCAGAAGGTGCTGGGAAGCCTAGTGGTAACTGGAACCCCAGAAGGTGAGGAGATGCACCACGAAAAATGAGGCTGGGTCACCCTTGGAAATTATGAGGGAGCAGTTGGTATTTTAGATCCTGTTGAGTCACGATTTGAGGTTTAGAGAGAAAGCCCAGGACCCAGAAAGGCATGGTGAGGGCTGTTTACTGGATGGTAGATGGGATGGAGGCCAAGGTGGAGGTCAGATAGACAATCTGGTGACAAGGTCTTAGCCGCGGGAGCATGCCTGTTGTATGGGACAGCTCTAAGACTCATGGAACCAAGAGAACTCTTGGGCGTTGGAGCCAAGGCAGGGTATGCTGGAAAACCATGCATACTGCACTTCTAAATTCTTATACCAAGGCAGAAAGGGGAGGAAAGGGGAGGGGAGGCTGCTAGGGAAAGTCAAGCTGGCTTTGTCTGGGATCTAGGATTACCTGGGTCTGCAAGGGTCAAGGACTGGGTGGCCAGAGTTGGGGATGTGGCTGGCAGAGAGGAGTGCCCGGAATCTGAATCTGAGGACAGCGTTCCACAAGAGTTTAATATCTACAGGGCCGGGGCAGGGTTCCAGTTGCGTGTGCAGCCACAGGGCTAAGTGGGACAATTGTCTTGGAGCTTTTGTCAGTTTAAAACTTTGGGGGAATGGAAAGTTACATGTTTAAATACAGTTTTACATATTACATTTACATAGCAGTTAAAGGGATGCATTTGGGGGCCAGGTTCCTAGTGGGCTGGTGGTCAGTGCTTGTGGAGGGTGACTGGAGTTCTGTTTGGGCCTTTGTGGTGTGGTGCCAGCTGGTCTAGGGCTGGGTGGGCACCGCCTGAAGAAAGGCTGCACTTGCATTTTCACACCCACCGGAGGCTGCCAGTGCCCAGGTAGAGCTTGTTTAAATGAGTGACTTCAGTGGCCTGTTCACATTAATGTGTGTATGGTGAGAGATGTTGGCAGGATCTGAAAAGGGCATCAGGTGGCACCTCATAGGCCTGGGATGGACAGCTGTGCAGGAAGTGAAAGGCTGCTTGTGGCTCACTTAGCCCTCGGGCCAGAAGGAAGTGCTGTGCTTTGGTGCTTGATGACCCGGAAGGGAGGGGCTGCAGTGGACCACAGCACCTTCCCTTGGCCAGTTCCATGCCTCAGTGCTCACTTGTTGGGGTGTTCTTGGGCCCCATATTTTCTTAAATGCGCCAGCCACCCACAGTTTGATGCCCAGGACTGTCCACATGGCTGAAGTCCTCAAGGGTCCAGACCCCGGGCAGGGCATGATCCCTGAGAGCAAGTCTGGTAAGGGGCCAGGCACACTGTAGGTGTAAGACTCCGGACAGGATGACACCACCCCCGCCATCAGCAGTTCTGGGAGCCTCATGATGTTTTAGTTGCCTGATACACATCACACATTAACTGACAGGCCTACAAAGTAAGTGCAGCTTTGCTTAGTTAACAGATAGGGGAAACTGAGGCACAGAGAGGTTAAGTAGTTTGCTCAGTATCATACAGCTAGAAAGCAGAAGAGCGAATCTCAAATCCAGGCAGCCTCGCTCAGATTCTGAGCTCTTTCCCACCATATTACTTTCTCTCACGATGTCCCTGATCCTCTTAACACTTCTGTCCAGTCTGGATCGTCTCTCCATCTCTCTAAGGGGAACGTTAAATCCACAAGGTAAGCGACCCCTGAGGCTGCCCAGCTGGGGTGGGTGTGAACCAGCACGGTCTCTCTCTTCAGGACATTCATAGTGCCTTCTGCACTGATCCCCAGCCGCGCCTGCTCCCTGATGCCTTGGCACACACTCATCGCCTGTCTGCGGTGTCCCCCACCTCCTCGTCCTGCTCACCAGTGGCCCAGGATGCATGTTTCCGAGCTCCAACCACTTTGGGATGTGGGACTTGGGGGTGGGGCACTCTGGAAGTTTCCATCTCATAGGTGACTACTCACCCTCTAAGATTTTCCATGCTGTTAGTTGTTTCAGTCTTTTCAAGGAAGGTACAAGTGTTAAATGTGATTTTGTTGAGAACCTTTGCCACATAAACATAAAATTTACCACTTTAACTATTTTTAAATGTTACAGCTGCATGACATTAAGTACATTCACATTGCAGTACAGACGTCACCAGTGTCCATCCACAGAACGTTTTGCATCTTCCCACACTGAAATTCTCTACCTGTTAAGCATATATCCCTCCTCCCCTGGACCTGGCCTAGCTGTCCCTATTCTATTTCTTGTCTCTATGAATACAACTACTCATTAAGGGATTTTTTGGGTTTTTTTTGGATTGACTTATTTCACTTTGCATAGTGTCCTCCCGATTCATCTATGTTGTAACATGTGTCAGAATATCCTTCCTGTTTAAGCCTGAATCATCTATTCTGTACCTACATCACAGTTTGTTAATTCATTCCCTCGTGCATGGACACGGGTTCCATGTGTCTTTTGGCTACTGTGATTAGTGCTACTATGCACTTGGATGTACAGATATCTTTCTGTCTCTGCTTTTATTTCCTTTGGGTATATACCCAGAAGTGGAACTGCCAGATCATATGGTAATTCTATGTTTAATTTTTGAGGAACTGCCAGACTGTGCCAGATTTTTTTTTCCCTTCTCGTGCCAGACTTTTTATACAAATAAATCCATTCCTCAGAGCAGGTGCTCAATTTAGAAATTTTGTTCATTGGCCACTCAGGGTGCTGTCCAATCATTTCCCTTCTTCCCAGTGTCCCTTTCCCTGCAGCTGGCTCCTTTCCCTGGCTGCCGAGAGACGGCCCTGCTGGGAGAGCCTGTTTCCTTCTGTCTTCCCACTTCTCTTTGCTTTCGCCTCCTTTGGGATCCAGGAGTGAAGCTGGGGCTTGGAGAGCTGGGGGAGGAGGCATTCCGAGGTTTTGAGAAGAGAGTCTACCTTAGTCTGGGGGATGGTCTGGCTGGGCACAGGCAGGCCGAGTTTGTGTCAGCTGTGAGGACTTCTTTAGCCACGAGCTTGGGTGGGGAGTGGGGCTGTGTCCACTGTCTGCTTGTCCAGTGCCAGTGTGGTGTTCAGGACCTGTGTGCTGAGTGCGGGAGTGCAGAGCGCGGAGGCTAGCGAGCAGAGTCAGAGGACGTAGAGTGGGTGGCATGGACGGAACTCCCTCTTCCCTCGCCCAGTCCAAGTCACAGAACAACTGGTTCCTTTGCAAGTCAGATTCCTCATCCTGGAATAAAGAGCTCCACTAGGCAGTCGGCTGTGACAGTCTGTGCCCGTAAAAAGTGGACATTTGAGGATCCTGACTGAGAACCAGGCACTGTGCTGAGCACTTCGAGTGGGTTACTGGGCTTGCTCCTCACAAAACCTTATGAGAAAACTTTATTAGTTCCTTTTACTTAAGTGGAAACTGAGGCACAGAGGGCTTAAGCCATTTGTCCAGGGACACACAGGAGTAATCAGAGAAGTCATGAGTGACTGGAGATGGGCTGAGATCACATCTTGGGCTTGAACCTGCTCCTTCATAGCCCTGCACCTTACAAAATAGCATGGCTAACTTTTATCCGCTCCTAGGATTTTTTTGTTTTGTGTTTTGCTTGCTTTTTTAGTGCATATATTTAAGGAATAGGGAAGGAATGGAGTATATAGCTCTTTCTTCTGCCAGAAGGCTGGAGAGACTAAACATCAATGGGTAGAATGCTAAGTGATATATTTTCTCCTTCCGACAGGATCTGGTGGAGACTGAAATTCATCACAGCAAACGTGTCCTTTCCTTTCCTCTTCATCTTGCTCTTGCACAAACAAGAAACCTCAGTCACGATTCCAGCTGGGCATCCTCTGTCTCTTAGCAACCGCCGCCAGCCTAGGCTCTGGGCTCGGAGCTCCAGGCGTGTCTTTCTTTGCCGCGATACTTTCTGTGGACCCTGCACAAAATGCAGGTTGTGGGCATGAGGACGAAGGGGCATGATAGCCCCAGTGGTGCCCAGAGCCTGAAGGAGGGAGGGGGCTGAGGTGAGCTGGTGCTGTCTCTCTTGGGGGACCTCACTTCCAGCTCTTTGCTGAAGGGAGCGGGATCCAGGGAGTGTGTGTGTGTGTGTGTGTGTGTGTGTGTGTGTGTGGCCATGGCAGGGCAGCGTGCCAGGTGAGAGATGAACACTCTTGATTCTCCTGCTGGGCCCATCTTTATGATTACATACATTTGCTCAAAAGATTTGTTTCTCCAATGTGGTGAAGAGCCCCCTGGGCCTCTCTGGCTCAGGCTTTGCATGAGAGGGGAGAGCTGAGGCTCTGAGCCTGTGGATCCTGGAGAGGGGGCTGTGTGCATGAGGACCGAAGAGGGGTTAGGCTGAAGCCAGCTTTACTGGTGAGAGCCAGAGAGAGAGGCCTGGCCACATGAAGGGCGGGAAGGTACCACTGGGATGGGTCTCCCTGACACCGTGCAGTGGGTTCTGAGGGGCTTCTTGCTTTGTCTGTTTAGGAAGCTGGTGTGGAGCCTGAGTCTGTCCTGAACTGTTGCTTGTCAATTCATTACAAAGCTTTACTTTGGGGCTTCTGCCTTCCATCTCCGAGAAACCATTGTCCCAGTCTTATATAAACCAGAAAGGTCCTGAGATAGGTTCTAATCCACGTCTTACCTGAGATAGGTTCTAATCCACGTCTTTGCATATCGGGTCACTGCGGCCTACGAAAGTGGTATGAGTTCCCCAGAGTCACCAGTTGGGGTGAGGGGTATATTAGTCACTTTCTTGCTGCTGGTGCAAAATGTTTGACATCTATAATTTAAAGGGACAGGTTTGTTTTGGATTTTTAGAGGGTTCTGCCCATGCATGGTTGTCTGGCTCCAAAGCAGAAATGGCATAGCAGAAGAAAGCTGCTCAATCCATGGCATCCAAGAAGCAGAGAGAGAAGGGAGGAGCCAGGAACAAGAATACTCCCTTCCAAACCAGGTGTGGTGGTGCATGTCTATAATCCCAGCACTCTGGGAGGCTGCGGCAGGAGGACTGAAAGTTTGAGCCCAGCCTAGGCAACTTAGCAAGCCCTCTAAATAAAAAATAAAAAATAAAGGGCTGGGGATGCAGCTCAGTGTAAGGCCCTGGGCTCAATCCTCAACACTGGGAAAATAAGAAGAAAAGAAAAAAGGAATATACCCTTCCGGGTCACACCTCCAGTGAGTGACCCACCTCCTCCAGCCAGGCCCCACCTCCTCACAGCACATTCAACTCAGAGCTCATCAATGGATCAATGCACCAATGAGTTAATTACCCCATAACTGAATCACCTTCCAGAAGCCCCACCTCTGAACACATGAGACTTTGGGGGGGACATTTTAGATCTAAACTGTAACAAGGGGAGAGCTGAGAGCCACACCTAAACTGCCAGTTTCCACTGCTGTGCTTTCTCCTTCGCCAGGGTCCTCTCTGCCCTCTGATGGGTGCTGGTAGCAGTGGTGCGCCACAGACATGAACCATGGTGTGCCAACATGTGGTCGAGTTCTCTATAAAGTGGCACTCGCACACAGAGAAGTAGCTAATGGAGGCTGCTGGGCTCATCTCTGTACCCTGAAGACATGGTTCCTGATGAGGCCCTTGCTGGTCAGGTTGTTTCTGCATATCTGAGATCTGACCCGATCTGGGGGTGACCTTGAGTCCACCTCCTAGGGAGACAGGGGACTGTAGACCCAGGCATCTTGTAGGTTGCCCTGACTTTCGTACATGTATGGGAATAGCACTTTCCTTCCTCTCTTTTAACTATAAGGCTGCACTGATGGGTTGGGTTGGTCTGCATACTTTACAAAAATGTCAGACTGGAGACCAATTTAAGAAACCTCGGTTTGTAATAGCTGAATCTTGGAAACAGCCCAAATGCCCATCATCTGAGGAATGGATAAAGAAAATGTGTTTTTTTTTATACAATAGAGTCCTACTCTGCCATTAAGAATGATACGTTTGAGATATTTCTAGGTAAATGGATACATCTTGAGACCATACTCTTAAGTGAAATAAATCAGACACACATGTTTAAATACCGCATTGTTTCTCTGGTGTAAGAAACTGAAAGTGTAAAAACTAAAATGTATTATATTGGGAAAGGGAAGAAAGTGTTGAAATGGGAAAAGGAACAAGGGAGGGGGAGGGGGAAAGGAACAGAGGGACAAGAGAAGTAAGAAATGGAAGGAAAAAATGGAAACAAAGCTTTTGTAAATAAGGAGGGAGGAGGGAGTGAAGGGAGGGGAGGGAAATGAGAAAAAAAGAAGCAGTAAGATATATCATGTACAGGTACAAATACCCTGTGATGACTGTTTTAATTATGTACATCTAAAATGTACCATTAAAATAAAATTAAAAAAGAAAAACAAAAAAACAAAGCCAAAAAGAAAAGAAACCTTTAAAGCCTGAGAAAGGCCCTGAAGGGTGAAGTGTTGGGCAGGACGCTGGGTCTGCAGCAGTGTGACTTGTGTGCATGTTCAGAGGGACAAGCAGGGCAGCAAATTTGAGAAGAGGATCACGAGTCCTGGGTTTGAGTCTTGGTCTTGTCCCTATTGCCATGAACCTTGAGCAAGTGACTTTTGTGGGTGGGGGGCTGAGGGACTCCGCCTGAAAGTCCTTCCACACCAGACACCTGTGACCGCTTGGACAGCTGACCATTCACAAACATTTGCTGAGTGGGTCGTGCACTCCAGGATCCAGCTAAATGTTGGGGGACTGGGACAACCTGCTCTATTGTAAGGTGAGCTCATGGCAGGGTGTTGGGATCTGTCAGTCAGCAGACAAAGCCCGCATGCGTCTCAGACACGCTCTTTGTGAGCAGCTTTAGGCCTTGAAGTTCAAGCACCAGATGAGATGTCTGTGGCAGTGTTTAGGAATCCAATGGTAACAGTGGGGCTTTTAAAGACTCTCCTACCCTCACCTGCTGCCTGAACCTCTCAGGTAAAGACCAGTATAGACAGAGCAGTTTCCAGTGGCTCCTGACACACATTGGAATGAGTGCGGGTTGAAAAGAACCCCACGTCCATGCAACCTGAATAGAGCTGTGTACATGGGTGGGCCTTTGCACTTGACTTCTGCTGATATGGACTATGTAATTCTCATATGGTCAGGATGCTCCCTACATAAGCAAAGCGAACCTAGTGTTGGAAAGGTATCGAGCAGGCATCCTCCCTTCTGTGTCCGTCTCTCCTCACAAGCTCTCCAGGGCCTGCCTCCTAGATCCCAAAGCCTGGAAGGAAGAGAAAAGAGGAAGACAAGGAAGTGCACTCTCTCAGCTGGGCTATCTCTCATTTTTTTTTTTTTTTTTTTTGTACATAGTTTAAGTAAGTAAATAGGACAGAAGCACACGGGATGAAAAGGAGTCTCGGTTAACTCTGAATCTTGGAGTCCCCTTCCAGGGACAGCTACTAAAACAGCTTTATGTGGAAACTTCCAGAAGTGGTTTCTGCATATAAAAATAGATACTCTCTCCCTCTCTCTGTCTCTCTCTCCAAAATGAGCACATGTCAATCCATCCCACTTGATGGAGCTGAGAGGCCATGTGTCCTAGCACATTCGGAGCTGGCTGCTCCTATCCTTGGGAACGTGGGCTCTGACTGCTTGTGTGGAGTCACCAGGGTGCTAAACACTGCTAAAGAGAAACATCCTTGTCCGCCTGATTCTGCACTGTTGGACACAGGTCTCCATGCCCAGCTCCTAGGAGGGAAGCAGATACATTTGTAGTGTGGTGGCCAGAGCTGGGCTGCCATCCGGGGAGGCTGCAGCATCCCCCCAGCGTCCGGGGAGCTCTTTTTCACCCACCATTAGTTTGCTATTGAACATTATTAATGTTTTTCATTTTTGCCACTTCGATAGCCTAAAAAGAGCATCTAGTTTTAACTTGTATTTCTTTAATTATCAGTGTGGTTGAGCATCCCTTTCTAATACTTTCAAGAACATTTATGTTCTGTTTTGGTCCCCCTGCCTGTCTGATCCTTTGCCCATTTTTCTATTCCATCTCCATCTTATAGAGGAGTAGGCAGAAGCTCAGAGAAGTTAAGCCAATGATCCAAAGTTGCACAGCAGAGTGCAGTGGTTGAGTGGCAGAGCTAGGACTAGAGCTCACTCTTCTGTTTCCTGGTCTAACGATCCTTCAGGTGTGTGTGCTCTGTGGGCTGGTTTGGGCATACCCAGCACTGCTGGGACATGAGGGGACCCGGTGCTAGATACTCCTGGGAATCCCAGTGGTCCTGCGTGGGATGTGGGGGTGCCTTTGAGAGCACTCCAAAGCTCAGTGTTCTGGGCTGGAACTTAATTCTTAAAGCATTTCTAAGTCTTATTTCTTCCTGGGAGTGGGCACAGGCAAATGGTTGTTCCTCTTGCTTAGGGGTCTGTCCCGGTCTACTGTGACCCACCAGAGGGTATCCAGCTGGCATTATTGTTTGCATCCATAAATTATTGACAAGGCCTGAAATGGCGTTGGCCGTGGAGTCACAAGGCCCGAGGGAGGGCAGCCACTGTGTGGAGGCAGAGCCCAGCTGAAAGCCCTCATCCCGGGCCCACCCTCCAAGGCCGGCAAGCACCACTGAATGTCAGAAGATTTCCTGGACCTCTTCTCCCCTGCCCTGCCAGCTAATAATTGGACTTAAGTTTTGAATCATCTGAAAAAATCTCCAGGGATAAAAGCTACCCTGAATTTCGTACCATTTTTGTTTAGATTATTTAAAAATTTGTAAAGGTTATATGTACTCCTAAAAATGCAAATATTAGCTAGGAGTAATGGCACAAACCTGTAATCCCAGCACCCTGGAAAGTTGAGGCAGTGTGATCACAAGTTCAAGCCCAGCCCAGGCAACTTAGTGCTTTAGGAAGGTGCTGTCTCAAATAAAAAATAAAAAAAGGCTAGGGATGTAGTTTAGTGTCGAAAGCCCTGTATTCAATTCCCAGTAGATGCACACACACACACACACACACCCCACAACTTGGTCTACAGCAAGCCAAGTCCTATGTGGATGCATCCTTGAATCTTATACTGCAGTGCCGCCTTCTCTTAGGCAGGGAGTGGGTCCCGGATGTGAGGACTGCAGACTCGGATTGGGAGGCAGGGTTGGTGGAGGGCTCTGAGGATGACTTGGAATGAACCTCTGGCCGGGAACTGGGGCTTTGGGGCCTTGCTTAGGCCCTTGACTGTTTTCCGTGTTTCAGTTACTAGCTGTCATCTGCTCATGAATGGGCTCAGAGCAAGAAAACTAAGTCTCTTCTCCATCTCCAAACGTGCCTGGAATGGGGCTTGGCACATAGGAGGTGCTTGTTCTGAATGTCCTGGGGACAGTCCAATGCTCTAGAGGAATCTGATTGTCTAGTCCTCTGAGTCACACTCTTTGCCCCTCCATTTCCTCTCTGTGAGGTGGCTCATTCTGCATTCCATGGGAATCTCATTCCTGAAGGAATCTGAAATGCGGCATGCTGACAAAAGGGATCTGATTTAGGGAGAAGCTGATCCACATGTGTAACTTTGTGGCAGTCCTATCAGACAGGGCAGGACATTGACTCCTGAGGGTTATTTCTTTGGGAAGAAAGGAGCAGAAAATTCTGGGGAAAGCAGGCCAACTCTTAGGTATGGAAAATGTTCTGCAGCTCCCATGTCTCAGTTTCTCCATCTGTAAAATGGAGACAATAACAGTGGTTATGTTGTTGCGTTGTCAGCTGAGTGTCTTGAGGATGTTTGAAGCTCCTGGTTCAGGACTGGCCTCCACAAACATTAGTTCCATCTTCTTCCTGGGTCAAATGGCTATTGCATCTGTTGACCAGGAAAGAGCTGAAGTGCCAGCCACGGATGGAGGGTGACCCATCCTCCATCAGATGAAACAGACTCCATGGAAAGCAGGGAGAGGGTGAGGCCCTGACATGGAGACTGCCTGAGGACCCCAAAGGCGAGACAGCTCCAAGACTAGCTTCCTAAGCAGGACTAAGTTTGCCGCAACCAGCAAAGCCCTGTGAGTCAAGGGCATCCCAAGGGTGCTGTGGGTACTCCATACGTGCTCATTGTACAAAGACGTGATCCTGCAGGTCCCCGGGGCACACCCCGGCACACCCATGCTCCTGGTGATTTCTGTCATCCTGCGTGTCTCAGCCAGAGCACAAAGCCTTCTTCATCACCCCTACCTGTTAGGCAAAGTTCCTCTGCCGAGAGTTCTCTTGAGGCCCTAAGCACCTCCCTTTACATGCACGCTCCATGTAACTGGAGTCTGTGGCCTCTGGAGTCCTGGGGTGCACACCTCTGGTGTTCTCAGTGTCCCCAGACACCATTCCTGACTGGTAACCTTGGGCAGGGCTCGACCTCTCTGTACCTCAGTCTCCCTTTTGTAAAGTGGGTATTATGGCTCCTGCGGTTGCCAGCCTTGTAAGATTGCTGTGCAAGTCAAATGGGGTGATATAGAAATTAGCAGTTATCGGGCAATGAGTGCTCAGCAGATAGACTCGTTATTCATATTATGTCACAGTTGTCTGCCCTGACAAGAAAGCAGGGGATCAAGCTGGACCGTAAAGGATCAGGCAGGAATGAGCAGAGGGGACAGAGCCCAGGCAGGAACTACAAGTCTACAGGGCCTGTGGCAGAGGAGCAAACAAGCCTGAGGGTTTTCTGCTGTGTGCTTGGCACCTGGGTTCAGATCTTGCCTCCACTACTTAAAAGTGCTTCATTGTTTTGGGGACTTTACTTTCCCTGTCTGAGCCTCAGTTTCCTCATCTGTGAATGGATTAATAATGGTGACCTCACAGGGCTACTGGAGGCTGAAGTAAAGAACAGTGTGAACAACACCTACCCACGATCTGGCATTCAGGAGGCTCAGTAAATGCTGAAGAAGAGAGAGCAGATTACAGGGTAGGGTGGACCCACACATGTCTGAAGGGATGGCAGCTCCAAAGCCAGAGGGAAAAGTCCACTGGTCCTGGTGAGACGTCTTCCAAGCCAAAAGGGAGGAGGGGCAAGCCGAGTGCCTTCGGCGTGGCTCCGCAGGGTGACACCACTTATTGTGTAATTATGGAACAGTGCGCATAGAAGTGAAAACGCGGTCCAGATGGCAGGCCTTCCATGCTGGTGAGAGGCAGAGCTAATGAACTTAACAAATCACTGATAATTAATTTTCAGAAGCCAAAGGAAACCGGAGAGCAATGAATAGGTCTACAGAAGGAGGGAATGCAAAGTAGTGCCAACTGTCAGCCAGAGAGCGGTGTGGGATGCTGGCACTTCCAGGCCAGGGAGACAGTCCCCATGCATGGAGGGGTGAGGATGGCCGTACAGGCAGAATAAAAAGGGTCGTGACAGTGCTGGCCAAGCTCAGCGGAGCCCTTTACATGTCGGGAGCTGTGTTAAGCATTTTATTTGGGCCACTCTCATTTCAGACGGCCAGATTCTCCTGTGGAGGACAGGAGTGGGGAGGGAGGATCAGAGTTCACTGGCTGATGGGGGCCTTTTTCTTAGTCCTGTGGAGCATGGAGGCAAAATGATGACAGTGGCTATTATTCCAGCCAGGCAAGGTGCTGCATTCTGTCATCCCAGCTACCAGAGAGGCTGAGGCAGAGGGACTGCAAGTTCAAGGCCAGCCTGGGCTACTTGAACCAGTCTCAAAATAAATAAATAAAAAAGGCCAGATACGTAGCTCAGCGTAGAGTGCCCCTGGGCTCCATCCCCAGCACTGCCCCCCACCACGTTTATAATTCATTGAGCACTCTGTGCCAACACTGTGCAAAACACTTCCATAGGCGGCATCTATCCACGTACAACTATACACTCAAGAAGGAGCCCAGGGAGGGGGAGCTCGGCCTGCTCCAGGTGGGCGTGGAGCCTGTGAGGACACTGTGGCATTCATTGTGGGCAGGATCCTGTGCAGAGCATCCCGCTGTGCAGAGCATCCTGCTGTGCAGAGTGTGGCCTGCAAACAGCGTGAGTGTGGAGGGACTCAGGGAACTGGGTTTCAGCTCCATCCTCCGGGACCATTCCTGTGCCTGTGCACCTGGCTGTGTTTGCTTCTGTAGCTATGAAATGGGGACAGCGCTGTTGAGTCAGGAGGGCACCAGCATTGTAGGGAGCATCCTGTTTATTTGGAGTCAGAAGGGAACCAGAGACAGAAAGCAAACGCTGAAAGGGGGCTGTCTACTTGCTCCCTGCCCCTCCCCTCAGGCCTGCCTCCTTTGTCACTAGGCCCCAGAGCCGGGTGCCACACACTTGGATGGGTGGGGAAGATCTCCAGGGCTTCTTCTCATCCAAGGTTCTGTGACCCAAAAGCCCTTTCCTCACGGTCACATTGTAATGGCCCCAGGGAAGCTACAGGTGCTAGGGGGGACTGGCATCCCATCCTCTTGCCCACCACTATACTGTGCCAGGCTCTGGATTTATTAGTTTGTGTGATCCTAGGTTACTGACTTAACCCCTCTGAGCCTTGTTTTGCTCAACTGTAAAATGGAGATACAGCTTCCTTGGCTTGGTATAAAGATTAAACACTGCTAGCCAGGTGTGATGGTACATGCCTGTAATGGCAAAAGCCTGGGCAACTCAGCAATTTAGAGAGACCCTGTCTCAAAAATAAAAATTAAAAAAAGGCTGGGGATGCAAATGCACAGTGTATGTGAAGTTCTTAGCTCTATGCATGGTGTCTTACAAGGGCTTATTCCTTTGAAGGTATATATGTATTTCTCTTAAGCTTTCCCAACTGCGTGAAGATGGGACAATGTGCCAGCCTCAGGCCAGGTGGAAGCAAAGGAGCTGCTGTGGAAGGGGTTGGAACATTTGGGTCCCTTTGTCTTCTCACTGGCTGCCTAGCCCAGAGCCCCTCCCACCTGTCCTCTGGGGGTCAGATGACAAAGCCAGGGAGGATGGGTGGGCCCAGGGTGCTTGGACACCCTGGGTGACCTCGGCACCGCCTGGCATGCACCACCGTCTGTTCACAGCCCATCAGCTGCTCCCCCTGCTCTCTGGCTGGAGCCGTTGTGAATTCACGTCTCCAGATTAATTAGCAAGGCCCCGTGTCAGATGCTAACTGAGCCCCAGATGTCGGCTCTGTTCCCACATCAAATCATTTTGTCCCTGTAATCGAAGAACAAGGAGGCAGCAGCAGAGCTGGCCGGGGATGCTGTTTTTCTCTCCCTTTCCCATGAGGAGAAGAATATCCCCTCCTTGTGTGCTGATATCAGGGGCTACTGGTGCCAGCCTGCCTGCCCTCCCCACGAAGATGGAGTCTGGCGAGGGGTCTCCTGCAGGAGACCAAGGAACACTGACCTGTCACTGAAGACTATCTGAAGACTGAGAGCCTGGGAGTGTCCCCTGAAGACCGTGGTTTGGGCTGTCCCCAGCCCTTCCACACAGGAAGTGTGTGGGCAGTCAGGAGGCTCTGGGTTCCTTGGTGCATGCTCTGAAGGCGAGCTTGGGCTGCTCCTGCCACTTGGCTGAGTCTTAATTCCCCCGTTAGCAAACAGCCCTAAACCCTTTCACAGGTGGTAAAACTGCACCAGGTACTATGTAATATTCAGGCCCTCAGGAAATGTTAGGGTGCATGATGCAGCCAGACACTTCAAAACCTCTAGATTGAATAAAACAGGATTTTAAATAGTAAACACAAGGACTTGGACTAGTTATTCTCAAAACTAGAGAGATAGAAGCTACTTGTTTAAAATATGAATCTGTGTCCTATCCTTGACATTCTAATTTAGAATCTGAGGATGGAACCAGAAATCTGCATTTTTTTTTTGAGGTAGGGTCTCTCTGTGTAGTCCAGGCTGGCCTGGAACTCTCCACCCTCTTGCCTCAGCCTCCAAAGTAATGGGATTATAGGCGTGTACCACCATACCAGGCCAGAAATCTGCTTTTTAACAGGCACTTCTGGGAATTCTGAAATATGCTCTTGAATTTAAATTATGAGATACAGTGACCTCGGTGATCTTTTAGGTCCCCTTCCTTCATTTGATAAAGAGCTAAGGCTAGTTTCTAATTTAAAAATGAGTTGCTCTTGAGATGGTTGGGAATTGACCTTCACCCACTGGTTTTTCCATAGTTTTCTGGGAACTGGGAACTGAGGAGTGACCAGAAGGTGGGTCATGTGCATGGTCAAAACCTCATGCTGCTTTTCAGATTCAGCACCCGAGGAGCTTTATTTGTACTGTATTAAATTTTAATCCCTCCAATTTGTGTACACTGTCACCAGGTGGCAGTAATGTGCTATGGAGCCTCAAGCCGGGGCGGGGCGCGTTCCTGGAACTCTACCCCCTCAAATTTCTAACTTTGAATAGCTACATCCTTTTTTAAAAAAACATCAATACAAGTACTTTAAATTTTTTTGTAATATTGGGGATTGAACACAGGGCCTTCCTTCACACTGAGATACATCCTGGGCTCTTTTAAGATTTTTTATTTTGAGACAGCATCTTGCTATGTTGTTAAATTGCCCAGGCTAGGCTCGAACTTGCCACCCTCCTGTGTTAGCCTCCCAGAGTGATGGGATTTCAGGCCTGCACCAGCACTCTGGCTAATCACCTTTACTAAACTAGATATATGCAAGAAACATGCAAATTTTGAGTAGAGAGTATGTTTAGAGCAAATTTTATAAGCAGATAAATTACTATAGGCAAGGAGCTATCTTTCCTTATGATCTTTTTGAAAAGAATGTTGTTTCTACCTCATCATCTCTCTGTACATGGTTATTTTTATTTATTTTTTTAATTGTTTGCATACCCGTTTCCCATGATTTACTCTGATCTTTCAGGGTAGCATTCCTAGATGTCAAAGCCCCTTTAACTTTTCTCTGGCTCAGGCTTGTTTTAAGTCTTTTTTAGAAGTGTAGAGATGAAATTGCTTTGAGTGTGTTTCTGATGCCATCTCCTCTCTGTGAGAGACTGGTATTAGCATGTTTTTGCCACCCACGCTAAGAATGTGGAATTGGGGGCAGGATCCCACATTATTGGGTACCAACTGGGACCAAGTTCTAAGCCTTATGCTTTTTGTGCTAGCTTGCAACCATGGGAAGCAGAATTTGTTGTCATTTCACAGACAGGAAATGAGCTGGGGGCCAGGTATGCGTCCCCAGTCTTCCTGGTCCCAGAGCCATCCCTGCTCAAGTCTCTGTGGCTTGCGGGTCACCAAGGGGATGTGGCTATGCCCCTACTGCCCAGAGGAAGCCCAGAGGCAGTGGGGGAAGGGGCAGGTTCTCGGCAGCACTCCCAGCCCGTACTGGAAAGGAGGCAGGAACACCTGGGTCCCTCTCCCCAGGGAGCCTCGCTGCTGAGCCAGCTGCTCTGCTGACTCCTCCAGAGTGTTAATTGGGCAGGGTGCCCAGCCCAGCACTACCCGCTCCAGCAATGAGCTGGAGCCTGTCAGCCTTGGGGAGCCAGAACTGGCTGCTATTTGCAGCCCTGGGGAGAGGCCTGGGAGACCAAGAAGACCCACTGTGGCGGGCACCCTGTCGTCAGCAGCCCCAGTCTTCTCTCCACTTGAGGCCCCGGGACCTCAAGACAGGCCACAAAGAGGAGGTGTGAGATTCCTTCTGGTAGCACAGGAAGTGCCCTTCCTAGCCGGGCCCAGGGGATGGGGATGAGTTAGTACTTGCTCTCCCCATCCTTCTCTGCTTCCTTTTTCTTCTTCTTTCTCTCATGACTGAAGACTCTACAGTTACTTCATTATAATCTCACTGCAACCCCTTGAGGTATGTTTCCTTGGTTTTCCTGTCACATTCAAGCTCAGAGAGGCTGGGCAGTTCACCCAGGGACACACGAGGTGAGCTGGCAACTCATGGAAAGGCACACAGCAGGTAGCTGGCACAGCCAAGACTAATGCAGGTTTGACTTCAGAGCCTGCTATCTGTCCACTCAACCCAGAGTGTCCTGTACTGTACCCTACAAGGCCTAATGGGAAGGTTCCCTGCATCCACTTTCCTTCTTTCTTGTGGGAGGAGTGTATGTTTCCTTCATCCTCAAGGCCTTGGGATCTGACCCAGCCTTCCCCTCTGGGACCGGGCTCCTCCAGAGGAGGGCAGGAGTATTGTTTCCACTGTGTGCAGGTCACAGGTTGGGGTGAGATTTCTAGGGAAGGGCCCAGTATGCCCATGCTTATCCATGTCTCCGCCCAGCAGTGAGGGGGGAGCAGAAGACCCCTACTCTCACACAGAGATAGGAGGGACTTGGAGTCAGGGTCCCACGTTTCTGCCAGGCCTTGGCCTGAGGTCCTGGAGGGTGAATAGGGAGCCTGACCTTGAGAGAGCATCTGCCAGATGTGAGGCCCAGAACCTCCCCAGACCCCTTAAGGCCCCAGCGGAAAATGGATCCCTTCCAGTGATGGAAGAGAGGGTGGGCGCCACCAGAGCTGCTGTGAGCATTGGAAGGGGCAGATTTCAGCACCTGGGTTTTAGGGCTACTTGCAGGAGCAGGGTGAGGCTGAGGGTGAAGCTGGCCCCCAGTGGCCATGAGCCCTGCAGCCCACTGCTGTTTGCCACCTACTCTGCGATTGGGCACCTGATGGTGAGTGAGGGAGATGTGGCTTCTGTCCTCATGAGTGCATAGCCAAGAACCTTACATGCCAGAAAGAAGCACTCAACAGCCCAAGACGCCGTTTCTCAGGTGCCTCCTCTGTGCCACGGCTTTACATACTTTGTCTTAGTTACTTCTCTCAACAGCCTTATGAAGTGAGAAATTATTAGCTCCGGTAGAAAGAGGAGGAAACAGGTTCAGAGTAGCCAAGGATTTGTCTAAGATCACACAGCTAGTGAGGGATCAGACTTATTTTTAGTTCTTGGGGGCTAGAAGATGTGCCCTCTTAGGGTGTAGGACCCTTCAGCGAGCTAACACACGACTCTGGGGCCTGCTTTACACTTCTGAGCTTATTTGAAGGTGGGAGCATGTGCAGTGGTGACTCCTTCTTGGTCCAGGTCCCTCAGGCCCCTTCAGGCTGCTGCCTCCCTGGGAAGAGCCTGAGTTGGTGCCTCAGGCCTGCCCCCTGTAGGCCCTTCTCTCTAGCCCCTTTGGGCTCCTGGCGTATTATATTGCTGCCGTGGGTGGCACACTCTGGAGAAGAGTTCAGAAACCCGACAAGTGGCGCTCCTGTGCTGGGTCTCTCACCCTTGTGAGGAAGGTCCCTGTGTGTCCTGCTGCCCAAGAGAAGTGAGTGTGACCTCAGGCGTGCTAGACAGCTCTGCAGGGATGCGGGTCCCTCCTGGCCCTGCCTGGGGCAAATTTTTCAGAAGAGCTGATTTGGATGGAAAAATCCTTTGAAATTGCAAGGGGCAGTACAAAATCTAAGGTGTGGACTTCTTGTAGATGATTTTAAAAATGATCAGTCATGAACACATCACCAACAGTTGGTATTGCTTCTCAAGATGCTTTTAGGGTCTAAAGTACTTTGGTTTCCTGATTCAGTTGTTTATTCAGAAAATTAGTAACAGACAATGAGCCTTGGAGTCTAACAGGCTTGGGTTACTGGCTACATGATTTTGTTTCTGATACTAGGCTTTTCTAAATTTTGGTTTGCTCACCTGTGAAATGGGGTAGTAGTGCCTCCCAGTGTGGTTATGAGGATAATGCCAGATACAGAATGTGGATTATCTGTCCCAGCCCATCACTGTTTTATGTGACCTGGGGATGTTGAGCATAAAGAGTCTGAATTTATGTCTCTTGGGGCCTGCGGGCTGAGGAAGCAAAAAGAGGGGGTACAGGGTCTGTGGGAGGCTAGAGAAGGAGATGGAGAGAGCTGGGCTGAGGGTGAAGACCTTGGGGTTCATGGGGAAGAGATGGAGCGTGCCATGAGGCTTGGTGAAGCCTCCCTGAAAGAGGAGGCCCCAGAGTGGGGTTTCCAGGGTCCAGCAGGCATTAACCAGGCCCCAGGGAGTTGAGGAGGGGAAGGGACAGCCGGTACTTAGGCAGGTGGTGGGGAGGAGCACTGTGCATTTGAGAACCAGCAAATGGTAGGGTGTGAACGGCCAGTGGGAAAGGCTGAGCTTGGGAGGTTCAGCCAGGATGTATCTTTCTGCCCTGGGCTTTGGATTTAATTCTGAGAGCGACAGGAAGCCTCTGGCAGATTTAGGCAGCAGTGAGACACAAATTCCCTCACAAACAGCATCCTGTGGTCCCTGAGTGCCCCAGTCTTATTTTCACAGTGTGTTAAGTTGATACCGATGAGTAGTAGGCTGTGGGCCATCTGGGGCTGAGTGTGAGCGCAGATGTAAGTGTGTGTTCAGGGAAACGAGCAAACATTCCCAGGTGAGCCACAACCTGCTCCAGCAGAAAGGGCCCTGTTTGTCTGACGCCAGGCACTTCAGAGAATAGGCTTTATCAAAGCAAAACATTTGGTTATAAATATTTATAAATATGTGTTGGATTGAATTGCGCTTTGGTTCATTCACCATTTATGTCTATAAATATTTGAGAGGCGGCTTGGCTGCTTTGCAGGCGTGGACAGACGGGGTGTGATTGCTTTCTTACTCAGCAAAGGACCAGCTTGGTGACCCTGGCCTTGTCCCTTCACCTCTCAGAGCTTTAGTTTCCATAGTGATAATGACACCCATAGTACATGATGGTTGTGAGAATTAGAATAATCTAAGTTGTGCTGCTTTTTCTCTAACTTTTTAATAAAAGAAGCCAAATTACATACATTCTACTATAGCATATGTTTTTTCTTTTTTGAACCCAACATTATGCTTCTAAGATTCATCCATGATGGTGTGGGCGACGGTGGCTCCTGAGTTTCCGCCACTGTGTGGAGGTGGCCCAGTTTGTCCATTGTGCTGCTGGGTTGTTTGGAGTCTCCGGTGTTTCTGGTTGCAGACAACGTTGCCGAGGGCCCATCGGGCAGAGCTGCTGGGTGAATACCCGGGTGTGGAATTGCTAGGTGCATCTCCAGCTTCGGTGGATCTTGGCATGGTCACTGTTTGACTAGGCATTTGACTAGGCATTTGACTAGGCATTGACTAGGCATTGACTAGGAATTGGCACCTTTGATGGCTGGGGGCTGTGGCCTTGTCTCTATGCCTGCCCCCCAGGAGAGAGGCCTGACAGGCAGAGAATGAGTCAATAAATATTTTAAGACTGAAGGCTTATTTCAGTGCTTGTTGGATGGACATAAATCAATGAAAAGGCTATTGATACTTTCCTGGGGTTTGTTTGGGTATCAGGGAAGGCAGCATGGGTCTGTGCTAATTGCTGCTTGGGTGGCGCAGGTAAATGCTGAGCTCTCCCCTCTTGGAGGTCTGCAGGAGAGGAGGCTGAAGGTTTCTCCATCCCTTGCTGAGCAGGGAGGACCTGGCTGTGCCTGCCTGTGAGCTCAGCTTGCAATCAGCAGTTTGGTTAGGATGGTTGGAGAGGTTGGCTGGTGATATGTCTCTTTAATGTGTGACAGAAGGAAAATGAGAGCTGACTGATCCGGCACAAAAGCTGTGAGGCTTGCACGCGCCAGATCTGCCCTCAGCCCTCCTCTGTGCCTGGCTCCTGCACACGCCAGTCAGGAAGCACAGGCTGAGCTTTTCCAATATTTACTTTGAAATGTTAATTCCCCCACTCCATCCTTTCATCACTTCCTCTCTGTTTGACAAGACTAAGAGGGCAGGAGCATGGTGAGCAGAGTGCCAGGCCCACGGCTTCTCACTGGAAAGACTTCCTGCCGGGATGTTTCCAGAAGCTCTGCCTGATCAGGGAGAATGGGAAGGCAGCTCCCCTCCCCGAACATCTCCAAGACAGTCGGGCCCCCTTCTGCTCTGCTTTCTTCCTTACATGCCCTTGAGGGAGAAGCCGAGACTGCAAAGGTCTCCTTCCACGTGCTCACAGCTTATAATGGGCCGTAACGTCAGTGTCATTATTCCTACAACAAAACCCACTAACTGGCCCAGTGGTGGCGAACCTACAGGACGTGTGCCACAGCGGGCTGTTCTGTCATTGACAGCTCTAAAAGGTTCGCCATCACTGAACTATACTTATTGACAGCTGCCATGCACCAGGTCCCATGCCCAGCTTTTTAGAAACATCTTTTCCTTTATTCTTCACAGTAACCATGTGAGATCACCATTTTTATCTTGGGTTTACAAATGAGAAACTGAGGTTCAGAGAAGTAAAGGAGCTTGTCCTTAGTCACTTGCACCTGGGACCCTGTGCTCAGTGTGTGGCGCTTCACTGCCTGACTGAGTCCTTGAGGCCATTTTGTATTTCCTGGTTGTTTTACCGTTGCCACTGGGGATATAAATTTGGTTTTGTGTTGGGAACAGGGACAGAGGTGATCCAGAGCCTTGGCCTTGGAAAAGCTCCCTATTTGGTGGAGGAAAAGGACGAGTTCAAAACATGAAAACTCATGTTTATTGCGCAAGCTAGGTACTAGGCCAAATGCATCTGGGAAACTATTTATTTAACCATCAGAACTTATTCTTCCCAACTTACAGTTGAGAAACTGAAGCGTGGAGGGGTTAAAAAGGCTTGGTGAAAGTCACCAAGGAAATGGCAGAGCCAGGCTAAAAACTCAGACAAGTGTCAGGCAGCTGCCTACCTGGTGCCGTGCGGCCTTGGACAGACAAGAGGCAGGCAGAGAGGAGGGGTGGAGGCCACGGGGCACTTCCCAAGAGAGCTCTCAGGGGTGGGGAGAAGGGCTTGGCCAAATGCCCCATGTGCTGCCTCACTTAAGGCTCTTGCTTTCTCCTGGGCCAGAGCCTCACCCTCTAATCTCTCCTCCTGCTTTATCAGTCTGGCCCTGCCCTCATTTAGCAAGCCCTTGGCTATCTCCTCCTCTTTCCTGGGGTGAAACAGGCATGCAGCGAGGGTGACAAGCAGTGGGGTGACACCTCCCCATCCCCAGCCTGGCTCCTGCCTGACTCCTGGGGACTGGCCTCATGGCAGTTCTGCAGTCCTGTCTACTTCCTTTCCAGGCAGAAGGCAGCATATGGTAGTGAAGGGCCTCCACAGAGGGGTGGCCTGAGCTCTCTCCCACTACTTGGAAGAGGCTGTTCTTTGCTTTTTCTCCTTTAGGCATCTTTGGATTTCCCCTCTGGGACTGAGAGCGAGGTCTTGGAGAACAGGAACTGACCCTTGACCAAGTGGGCTCTGGTGTCCAGAGGAACCAACAGATCTTGGAAGGCCATGTGGTACAGGTCGGGTGTGGGGTGCCCAGAGAAGTGAGACCCAGGGCATGGAGTGGCATCCCTTGGCACGCTGCCCTGCCCTGCCTGGGGGGAAGATCGGGTGTGTTTTAGCAAAGAAGGCTGAGTCTTTATAAATGGACCATAGCGTGAAAATACATAATGCCTCCATTCGATGTTTTGCAACACATTACAACCTGTCACTGGTGACGGAGCACATGACCATTTTCCATTTCACAGCAGGGTGCACCCTGGAGGCTCCGGTAAATGCATCTCCAGGGGCCCTTGCAGCTGCAGTGGGCATTTACCCTGTGCCTTGGCTTCATCTCCCTTCCCGACCTGATGGTGTCACCTTTGGGTGTCTTTTTGGGCTTTGAGCCTGTGTCTTTGCAGATATGCTGGAGGACTTTCAGGGCTTCTTCCTACATTATCACTGATAGCTCAGTCATGGCTATGCAAAAAGTTTAGACTACCACCAACCTTGCATGGATTATGGGGATTATTGTGCGCACTTACATTTATCAGCTGCTCTTCTTTTGGCTTCTGCAGCTCTGCGGTGGTTCTGAAGCATATCCCAGCAGACGTGGCATTCTCCTCCCAAAGAGCATTGTGCCCATCAGTCTTTTGAGCAGACATTCCAACCACAACCTTCCTCAGGTTCAGTTATCAAAATGCGAACTCTGCCGTCTGGGGCCTGTTCGCCTGGAGGGTGAAGTGGTATGACCCAAAGAGCACAGCCTTGGGGTGACCCTGGTTTCTGAATCCGACCTGGGCAAGTTTAAAAAACCCTTCAGTGATCTTTTTCTTACTTAGAAATGAGGATAAGGGGAAATGAGGCTTAGTTCACGGGAGCTATTGCAGGGGTAACATTTGTACTGTGCTGGCAATAACACTCAGTGCTTCCAACAGACCAGAGTTTGAATCAGATGAGGGCTGAGCAGGGCCTCAAATGGTGATACTAGGATACCAGGATTCAGATTGATCGATTGATTAATTGATTGATTGATTCATTCATTCATTCTCTCTGCCTCTGCTCCCTCCCCTAATCTCCTCCACATTGGCCTTATTCTCAGCGCTTTCTCCATTCCTCTTCCAAGATGGCCACAGTGGTTCCAGCCCTGACATTGTCTTAATTCATTGTCTTAAGTCTACCAGGAAGGAATGCTAGCTTCTGTCTAGAGAGTTTCACATCATCCTATCGGCTTTGGTAAGATCCTGTAGCCCACTGGAATCAGCCTCCACAGCCAAGGTGTCATCACCACCTGACCACAAGGGCAGCGTAGAGGAGGGCCGATCTCCAAACAGAAATTGAGGCTATCACTGGGAAGTTGAATGAACCGAAACTTCAGACCAAACAAAAGCCACTGAGTGTCTGTGATCGGTGCCATCTGTGGCACCTCCTCACCATCAGGTTCAGCTCTAGCTCTTGACTTCCTGAGTGGCCTTCCCTGGTATCTAGCTGACCCTGCCCTCGGCCAAGGCCTTTGGATCAGATTCTGGGTGCTGGCTGCCTCTCTGGCTGGCTGACACATCTGCTGGGCTCCTAGCTTTGGGCAAGGACTGCACTGTGTGTCCCTCGTGAAGTGTGGAGAGAGAGGAGCCAGAGCCTCCCTGGGGGCTCCAGTAACATAGTTCGTGTGTCCTGACCCTAAGCTCCTTCCTGAGACCTTCCGGAGAGTCCGTGATTTAGCTGCCTCTGGTTGAGCACTCATCTGGAAGATTCTGACCCCCATTTGGTCTGCATCCCTTCTGCCTGCTTCAGAAAATACATGGAAGTCAGCGCTCTTTGATGTTTTCTGTAAAGTCGGAGGTGGTGATTTACGCTTCCCATCCTCATCACACTGTGGTGTCTGGAGGCCCCCGTGATGTTGCCAAGCACTCTCGAGCTTTGCAGGGTGGGGCTCAGAGTTCCTTCTGTCCAGCTCTTGGCCTCTTTCATGAGTGACAGGTGCCCTTCCTCCACATGCAAGAGCTGGAGCACGGCAGGCAGCCATGATAGGCCTCATGCTTTGTGCTGTGGAGGAGAGTGTCTGGATCTCTGCGTCCTCCTCATCGTGGCGTGTTCTTTCTTGTCAGGTCCTTCCCTGCTTCTGTGGTCTAAGCAGGGTCGGCTTAGATGGTGAACAGAACCGGGCAATTATTTTTATCTCTGTCTGTTGAATTTTGCATATTAAGGAAGGGGAATGCCCCCCACTTTTCCACATACAATCACACTGGTACCTCAGTGGCCTGCAAGGAGCTGTCCCTGCCTCCCAGTATCAGCCAGGTCTCTGTCTTGTGGATGGGGACAGATAGAAGCTGGGCATTTATTTATATCACTCTGCTACATTTGACAATGGTTTGTGCAGTGCCTAGGCCTCACCCTACAGATGGGCCTGGGAGGTCACCATCCCATGGTTGGTGACAGTGCAGGAGGTAGGTTTGTGGGCAGGTGAGGCACCATGAGTAGCTCTGTGTGCTTGGCTCACAGTGGAGAGCCAGAGGGATGCATGTGGCAGCATTCACGGCAAGTTGGCCTTTGGTTGGGTTGTGACAGTGCGCGGGCCTCTAGGAGGTGCTACAGAAGGCCTTTGGGAGGAGGGAAAGGTGCAAAGGGAAACAAAGAAGAGGGAAGACACGTGGGAACAGGGAGAGTGAGGCTGGAGCTGGGCACTTCAGTAGGTGGGGTGGCACTGGCAGGGGGGATTGGGCCTCAATACAGCTTGAATCCTAGACTGAAGGGCAGGGACATCTCAGTAGGTAGAAGGGTGTCACTGAAGGGTTTTGAGTGTGTGTGTATGTTCACATGTGTGTTCTGGGACGAGAAAGAAATTTAAGAGTGATGTATATTAATGGCTGTTAACTGAACACTTACTATGTACGAGGCACTGTTCCTAGTGCCTTAATGCATTGTTTTCTAAATGTAAGCCGCTCTTCCATTCAGAACCCTCTGATAGCTGGTTGCTTCATTCAGAGTGGTGTCTGAAGTCCATACCCTGGACGACTCTCCCCTTTCTCACTTTAGCCACCCTGGACTCCTTTCCTCTCTGTGAACACCAAGTATACTCCTGCCTCAAGACATTTGCACTGGCCATTCTGTCTGCCTAGAATTCTTTTCCCCAGATAATCACAGGGCTTGCTTCCTCTCTTCCCTCACATCTTTGTTCAAAGGTCTATCCCAGCGACCCTAGAAAAAGTAATCTCCACTCTGTACCTGCAGAGCTTTCTGTCTCCTCCCTATTTTATTCTTTGTAGAATTTGCCACCACCTACCCTTCTATGATGGAGCTCTGCCATCCTAGTAGAATGTGAGCCCTGCAAGCACTGGGCTGCCCACCACCCAGAACAGTGCCCGATGCACTGTGGGAGCTCAGCAGGGTTGACCTGTATTGAGTGGATATCTGTAATCTGCATTCTCACCTTAGGAGTTTGTTACCATCCTCATCTTGGTCACTAGCTGGGAATGGCCGTGCACATAACACACACACATGCTACCGGGTGACAACACTTGCTGCTGCATGAGGCTTTTTGCTTTTCCAGCTGTTTTCACACTGTCTTTGTTAGAAGGAACTTCATTCCCAGAGGCTTCATTAATGGAGGGCGTTGCGCTTCATGCAGAAATTGCTGTCGAACTTGGCTGGGAAATCACACTGTGCTCTGCTTCCATGTGCTAAAGCGAACGTTTAGAGGAGAAGAAATAAAGAGTACGATTGTTGTAAAAATTATGCAGTTTGAAGAGAGAGCCAGAAGCTTGTTTTCTGTATGTGTATGTGTGTGTGTGTGTGTGTGTGTGTATGTGTGTGTGTGACTGGGAGTGAACTCAAGGCCTTTGCACTGAATTACATCCTCAGGCCGCCTTTTTTATTTTTGAGACAGGGTCCTGCTAAGTCACTAAGATGCCCAGTCTGGACTTGAACTTCCAGTCCTGCCTCAGCCCCCGAGAGTGTTGGGATTACAGTCCTGGCAGGGCTGAGGTTGTAGCTAGTGGCAGAGGGCTTACCTAGCATGCACAAAGCCCTGGGTTCAGTCCTTGGTATGGCAAAAGAACCAAACACACTGGAAGCCTTTTCAAACCATCACCAAGGGGCCTTGGAATTGATTGCTAAGACCACAGCAGCTGGGGAGAGGTAACAGGGGGTGGGTATGGGGAACTGCAGGAAGCGGCTGTGGGGAAGTGCTGGGGCAGAGGGCCATGTGGCCTCCACTCCAGCACAACCCTCTTCACCTGCCCTGAGCAGAGGTGAGGACAGACCTGACGCCCATCCTAGCCCTGCAGCACAGCCTCAGCTATCCATCTCCTAAGTGCTCGGGCACAGCTGCTGATAGTTGTTGTCAGGCCTGCTGCCCCCCCCCCCACCCCGGGTACTGTCTCTCCCCTGGAGGGCCGAAGCTGCTCCCTGGTTCTTCCAAATACTCAGTGCCCAGCTGGCCTGGGACTTGCAAGCCCTGGTCACCTGGCCTAGGTCTGTGGCATCATTTTCATCTGCTGGAAGCAAGAGTTGAACGGGTCATATTTTGGTTCCCTTCCAGGACTTACTTCCTTTGCATGTGCCTACCCTGTCTGGGTGTCATGGACTCCTTTGGATGGCAGGGGACACGAGGGAAGGTTAGCGTCCAGAAAGGGATCTGGAGACCGTTTTCTGCTGTCCGAGGGGATCCTGGGCATGAGGGAGAAGCAGTGCTCTGAGTAGCCAAAGAGGAGAGTTCCACCCAAACAGGAGGAGGACCCAGAAATCTTTCTGGTGTCTGCCCACCTCCCTGTCCTCTTCTCCATCTGTGTCCCAGATGGACCGGACTGTCAATGGCTTTCTCCCAGCTGAATCTGGTCTTCTGGGGGAGGCTTCTGAGTGAGGCTTTGGGGTTTACTCTCTCCCATAGCCCTGCACGGCCTCCATGGCATGCCTGGGGGCAGTGATGATGTGAAAGCTCTGCTGGTGTAGAAGCAGGACAGAGATCCTGCCGCTTACAGCGTCTGGCTCCTGCAGGTGGACAGACTGTGCCTCTGAGCAGGCTGGGGGCGTGGCTTCCAGCCACATGCTCTGGTGGCACCTGAGGCCCAGGTGGTGGTGTGGGGAGCGAAGTGGTGGCAGCAGGAGCCTCCTTCTTAGCAAGGAGCAGTATTTTATCATTGGTGTTCACTCACATTGCCAGCACATAGTGGTATGAGAAGTGGGCTGACTTTTATTATCGGTTTTATTATGCTATCACTAGTATTAGTTTAATGAATGACAGAATAAATCATTTATTTTTCTTAGATGTTTTTGTTATTGCTCTGCACACAATGCACCTCTGTTAGTGGCACTCGAGTGGACTATTCTCCTTACGCCCTGGTGCTGGGCTGAGGCCTCCCTATGCTCTGCCTGCCTGGTCCAGCATACTGATTTCCACATCAAACATGTTTCTGAGTCAGGGTCTCAGTTCTGCTTCAATCCAAGAACCAGGAGGAAGGGTCCCCAATGCTGGAACACTTTCCAGTTCAAATTGTGTGACATGATGTCACTTATTGTCAATGGGGAAGATGCCTGGATTCAAATATTGTGCCTTTCAGGGTGATGGAAGTGAGAAAATTGGTTCTCTGACCACACTCTAAGTATATATTGTCAGAGGATTTTAAATACAAATAAGGCATTTAATTATTAAATGCCTTTTCAACGTGTGGCTCAAATGGAGCTTTCTAATTAGCTGTCAGTTCTGTCAGAGCCGTGACTGGGTGCCTTGGGCTGGCTTCGCCTGATTCTCATGTATGAATTCTACTTCATGGTGACCAGATGCTGCAGGGCACTGCTGGTCTGCTGTTTCTCCCAGGGAAGAGGTCGCAGGGGCCTCCCTCTCCTCTGGGGACTGCCATTCCCTGTGTCTGGGTCAGGGCAGCACCCGAGGGCCATCAAGCTGAATTTGCTTGAAAAAGGACAGTGAAAGAAGAGATGGGAATTACTCTCTCTCTGCATCCCTGACACATACTTGCATGCATGTGCAGAGAGGAAGAGCCAGGCCCGGCTGTAGCCAGCGAGACAGACAGATACTCTACCTTTGTACAACAGATCAGTAACTTCTGCTAGGCTCTGCCCCAGAGTCTTACCCTCCTCCTGTAGTTTTGGCATTTGGAAACTCCCAGGAGGCAGCGGCCATATTTGGCTCTTGTTAGCCTCCCCTTGTTGGGTGGTGTTCCTGGTGGAACCTGCCCTTTCCTAGGAAACCCCCAAATCAAGACCACCACCCCGAACCCTCCCTGAGCCTGGTCTCATACTCCTCATGGCCTGATGGTGCTGTCATCACAGCATTTTTCTGGGAACCCCCCACCCCCACACATTGGTTATAGCAGTAACAGTGACTGGAGGGTACTGAGAGCCAGGCACTGGGCTGAGCATGTCACACAGCTTAGCCAGTCCTTGGAGACCCCAGTTGGGAGAGTGTGTCTGGTCCAGGGTCATCCTGCAGGCCAATGCCAGACTCCTGCTGAGAGCCTCCTGATCCTACGCAGCGCCCACATCTGGGGGAAGCCAGCTGCCTCCAAGCTGGGAGCCCCTCACTGTGCTTTAGTGCTGCCGTAGCTTCTGTGATGGTCCGCCGTATCCTCCCCCTCTGCCCTCTTCCAGCCATCCTTACGTGACACCAGGGATCATCATCTGAAGGCCACTCCTATCTGGTAACTCTGGTTTGTGAATATCTTCAGGTGACGTCATGGCTGTTGCTTGAATCTGCTGGCGTTTCCTGTGGTCGAAGGGCCCCTTGGCACCAGCAGACCCAGCCCCCTCCTGCCTGTTCCTCCGCACACACCATTTGGGCCCCGTTGCACACGGTCTTCCTGCCCCAGCGCAGCCAGTGTGCCTCTTGAGTCCTGCCTCCCCCAGAAGCTCTTGCTACTCCTGGGTGCACTGCCAGGCCTCTCCGGTTGGGGCTTCTCTTTTCACTGTGGCCCTGTCTGCGGCTACTGAGTGCTCATCCTGCTTGCTCTTTACCTGTAACTGTCTCACCTGTTACAGGTAAGACTTGGTCCTGGAGACAGTGTCTGAATTGAAAACCAGGCCTGCCTCTCTCCTGATAGGGTGGCTTTGTCCCAGAGACCTGCTCCTGGAGCTGAGTTGGGAGCAGCCATGGGGGTCTCCGTGAAGAGGAAATGGCATGTGCACCGCTCCAGAACTCTACTGCCAGGGCCGGCCCTGTCTGTATTCCTGGGGCTGGGCCGCAAGCTCCGTGACCACAAAGGCTGCGCCTGTGCGTGTCTGTGTCCCTTGCACAACCCGACGGCTGTCTGCTGTGTGAGGTGCTCGGGGAACTGCTGTGTAGCTGGAATGGTTCAAGGCTACTGGTTTTGCTAGACACCTGGCAGCTGACAGTGTGATCAGAATTTGCAAATTGGACTAGGCTTCCGGGTTTGCTTGAAATGGTGATGTCGAAATGATAATATTAATGGAGTCGTCAGGCTGCTGGTGGCAGCTGTGTGTGTGGAAGTGGGAGGCAGCGCTCTGAACAAGCCAGACACAGCCTGTCGCCTTTCTTCACGGGGAATGGCAGAGAAGCACGAGGCCCCCAGCTGCCTGTGGACAATGTGTGCCTGGGAAGACCTTCCTTGACTCCTGAGGGCCAGGAGAAATTTCATGCTTTTCCGGGGTTTGGTGGAAGGCAGCACAGCTCATATAGCAAAGTGCTGCAAGCTGGTGAGATAAATGAAGGATTGGAGTGGGGTGAATCAAAGAAGATTGCTGGAGGGGCTCCTTGAGGTAGACAAGACCTTAAAAAAAATCTGCAATCAAAAATTTCAGGTTGCTTTCTTTTGTATTAGTGTCCATTTGGGAAGGGCAAGACATCTTTGATTAGCAAAGAAAATGGGATCCAAATTGTGGGGATCCTTTCTGAACTTCCAACAACCAAAGTCTTCTCCCAACAGAAGCATCTTTCTTACTTCTAAGCCCCGCCCCCATCTTAATGAACTAACGTTCAGTGTATCAAGCTGGAAAGGCTTTCTCTGTAAAAATCGTTACCTCTGTGACCTAGGAGTAAATTATTTAGTGGTCCCTGAGACCTCCTACAACTGAAGTTTCAAAATGAGCCAGATGCTTTCCCAGGACCTCTGACCTTGCTGAGCAGACATAAAACAGGACCATGAATTTCTTTGGAGACAGCAAAGCTTCAAGGGGCTCCTTGTGTCGCGTGTCCTCTTTCTCGGGTCCAGTGGTTTAGTAGCATGAAGGACGGGATACGACTACAGGGTCTGATGTGTAGGGTGCCCAAGGCTGCAGGAGAGAGGACCAGCGAGGGTAGCCGGGTGCGGTGGGAACCTTCTCCGGGGTCTGTGCAGGTGGGGGAAGCAGGGCCCCAGTCTTGCTGAGTGCAGGGCGCTGCAGTCTCCGCCAGGATCCCCGAGAGAAAACAAGAGCTTCGGGTCGGGTCTTACAGCAGAGGGGTGGCTGGCCTGAGCTAAATGAGAATAAAGCTGCCTGCCCAGGAGGGGCTTGTTGGTGGCTCTCACTCCACACAAAACTAAGTGGAATTTAATTTTTCTGCCTCTGTGAATCTGTTCACATTCGTGCTTCTCTGCATCACACCACTTGCTTGATTCTTGGGAGAGAAAATGTTCTCACTGCAAGCAGGCAAAGCTGAGCTCCTGGGGTCCCAGGCTGGAGGGGGAGGGGGCTCTCGGCCTCCTGACCTGGAGGTCAAGTCGGGGCGGGGTGGGGGCTTCTCCCTGAGGCAGGTGCCAGCGCAAGAACTGACATTTCCGTCAGGTCCCCTCCCGCTCTGCGCTCTGTGGAGCCTTTTTAGTGTGGCTGCTGGAAGCTTGGAGCCGATAATGATGAGGGAGTGTAAATGTCAGCGGGATCCAGCTTCAATCAGAGCTGTTAAAAATAAGCCTGGCACATGGCTCTGCAGAGGTGAGTGCAGAGCAGTGGCGGGCAGGAGGACTCGGGGGATGCTGTGGGACTAGGGTGGCGCTGGGGGCCGGCCAGGATGACAGCAGGGTCTGAAGGCTGGCTTCCGGCAAGTGGTGAGTGGGGTGGGAAGCAGAGGTAGATGCGAAAGAAATACTTGTTGTTTTTCTTAGCTTTTCTGCACCTCAAAAAAATGTGAAATCTCAAATTTTGTTTGGAAAGAGAAAAGCAGAAGGCAGCTGGTGGGGCACAGCACTGGTTGCAGCCGGCTGTTTTGTCGCTGGGCGGAAATTCTAAAGGGGACCTGGAATCCAAGTGCGCTGCACAGCAGAGGGGCCCCTGGGGTGAGACAAAGACAGCTCCGCATCTCGGTGCACCAAGGCCCACCCGGGCCGTGCAGAGCTGCAGGCGAGCAGAGCCCCGTGTCCATGTGTACCCTACAGCCTCGGGTAACAGGAGGGAACACTGAGGCTCGGAGCGGCCCTGTTGGGGACTCACCCATGGTCACACAGCCAGTGCAGAAAGCAAGCCCTTTACATCAGAGTCTGGAGCATCCTTCCCCTCTGCGCGACATCCACTATAGTGGGACACGTCCCTCAGTCTGGCTGTCACTCCTCTTCCTGTCCTGGCATGATCAGTGGCTGCCTGGCCTGGGGCCGGCTCTGGGACCACGGCGCTGGCAGCAGCGCTTCGGTTCTTCCCGTAAGAGTCTCACTAGTGCTTGGTTCAGCCCCACCCTGCCTTCGTTTGGGATGGGCCAGCATTTCCAGTATGTCCCAAGCTGGCTTGGAAGGTGTGAGATAGAACAAGGGAGGAGAAGGGACACAGAAGGCCCTGGGGAGGCCAAGAAGGGGGGACTCTGGGGAGTAGTGACTGGAGACGGGCAGCGCTGAGGTGGAGACGGGTGACCTCAACTGGGTTACTTCTTCCTCTCTTTTCCTTCCTTCCTTCCTTCCTTCCTTCCTTCCTTCCTTCCTTCCTTCTTCCTCCCTCCCTCCCCTGTCTCTCTCTCTCTCCTTTCCTTTTTGCATTTGGGAGACAAGAACAGGAGCCGGGAATTATAGCTGGAATAATTTATTTTTTGAGAAGTGCTCTTTTGCATTTATTTATTTAAAATAACTCCATAAATTGTAAAAGTTTCCCCTTTTCTCCAAGGAATAGAAACAAGCCAATAAAATGACATAAAGTAGCCTTAATTAATTGTAATAAATTTCAAAGATATTCACGCCTCTATTCATTTAGTCACAGATAGATACATTCCACAAATTCTTATTAAACTCTGATTTCTCCCTGGGCGCTGTGCTTAGTGCTTGTCAGATCAGGCAGTTTCTGGTTCTAGCACCCCTGTCACCTGCTCCACACAGCTGTGTTTTCCTTAGAACTGACACTTAACCCAAGTGCCCTAACTTGAATTGCATCTTTTTTTAAAGTGGGAATTCTTCCTTCATTCTTAATTAGGGCCCATATGGCCTCACATAATCATTACTCTCTAAGGCTGGAGCACCCTTAGAGGCACAGCGCTCAGCCAGTTTTGGAGCCATGCATCTGAGGCAGGTGTCATGTGTGGGACTGGACCGCTACCTGTGCAGAGTTACCATGCACAGTTGTGTAGGCTGTGCACTGCTCAGTGGTGTTACCACTCGGAACACTATGCTCATCATAGATATGTATTTGCATATTTATTTTGACAATATTGAAATACCATAAATGAAAGTGTCTTGAAGAAAGATTGCCCTTTTGATTCCCACAGAGATCCCTTATGGCCTAGCAGTGGCTCTGGACATCTTGGCTCTTATGCTTACCTTGGAATTTGCTGCCTTGAATTACGCTCAGAGGTCAACTTGCTTCTGGGATCTTGGCCTTTGATCCCTATGGGAAGGAGGGCGTTGCTGTAACCTGCTTCCTTTGCAGAGGGAATGGCAGGCTCAGTTCTGGAGCAGCCTCGTGGGGTGGTTGTTGCTGCCCACTCTCCGCTTTTGTACTTGCAGAGTTCTCTGCTGTTCAGCTGGATTTTAACATCGCTTCCTGTTTGTGACCTCCTCCCTCCGCTGTCGCCTGCCCTAGGAAAGTCTGGGGTGTGAGGGAGGCGATTCCCCCCTTTTAGAACTTTGGGCCTCTTCTCTGACCAGGCCACAGGTCTCCCACCTCCCTTGGTAAAGTGATGTTTGCACAGATGTAGTGCTGGGCACTGTGCAACTTCACTGGTCTTTCCCTCAAACTTGATTTCTGTGCCAGTTGGGTTTAGCTTTACAAGCCTTTTTTTTTTTTTTTTTTTAAAAAGAAGTGGCTTAAACTAAGATATGGGAATTTCTCTTCCAGAAGTATGAAAGCTCTAGAGTCAGCTCAGGTCCTTCTATCTTTTGCTCCAAAGTTTTTGGGCTTTATTGTCCATCCTCACAATAACTTCATTGTTCATAACAGCTGCCAGAGCTCCAGCCATCTCCTGTGAGTTCTAGACAGAAAGAAGGTATGTAAGGAAGGAACAATAAAAGGGCACTTCTTCCAATGTCAGCCTCTTTACAGAGATTTTCTGCAAGATTTTTCTTTTTTCTTTCTTTCTTTCTTTCTTTTTTTTGTTTTTTTTTGGTGCCGGGGATTGAACTCATCACCTTTCACTTGCTAGGTAAGCACTCTAACCACTGAGCTAAATCCCCAACCCCTAAGATTTTTCTTTTTTTTAATAGCAAGAATAATTTATTTTATTAAGAAAAACAAACCTATGGGGATTGTGGAACAGGCGCTATCAAACAGTTTAAAAATCTGAGAATACAGAGTGTCTTCATTCGAAGGATTCTTTGTGTTGTATCGCTTGGCTCCAAGCAGAATCTTGTGTCTGCTGAGGGCCTCTTGGTGGCCTGCTCGGGCACGCTATCCTCCACAGAGAGGAGAGGATGTGCTGCCTGAGGCAGGAGGAGGCCACCCCACACTCACATAGGCTGCACTTTGTGTGCTGGAGGGAGGTCCTTGTCCTTGGGCTGCACTGTGAGATACAAGAGGGCTCTGCTCTTCTGGTCCAGTTGCATGGCTTCCTGTCTTGGCAGGTTCACACTCTTCGGGCAACGGAGGCATTTCTGGGAAGTGGACGACATCTTCATTTCCTGTGCGTTGCTCTTGGGGAAGTCTTGACCTGAGTCCTAAGATCTGAACAGAGCTGCTGGGTGGCTGGAAATCTTCCTGAGTAGGTACAGGGAATACAGACTTGTCAGCTTTGTTGTTTTTCTGAGTCTTTGGTCATCTTTGTGATTCTCATTATCTTTAATTTTCTTCATCCTGTGTCAGATTTTCTAGGTAGGTTTGAAGCATTTTCACTAAACTTCCCAGTGTGGGGTCTTCATTTTCAAGGTCCAGGGAGATGGTGAGCTTGGGAATCTGCTTTGAGTCTTCCTGAATTTGATGGCACCTGCTGGTAGGACTTCCTGTACTTTCTGTGCCCTTCACTAGAAGAGAGGGAGTGGACCGAAGCAGCCACATTGCGAGTTGGGTCTTAGCAGGAAGTTTATTCTGGTAGCGAATGGGGTCCTGAAGGGGAATCACTCTGGCTGGAACTGAGTTCCAAAGGAGTCCTCTGTGTCACATGGTCGCTACTGGAGGATGAGGACGGCGTGGAGCCGAAAGACTGAACTGTCAGTCATCATCTCAGAATGTCATTGGCGCTTCTGTGTCTTAGTCCTACTAACCAGACTGGAACCTTACTGGCAGCTGTCCTGAGTCTCTGACCTACAGATGGCAGATCTTGGGCATCTCAGCCTCCATAACAGCATGAGCCAATTACCTGTAATAAATCTCTTTTTTTTGTGTATAGTATTTCCTACTTTGTTTCTCTATTGAGACATTGAGAAATTATTTCACAAATCCTTCTTTACATCTTTTGGGGGAGGGTGCTGGGGATCAAACTCAGGGCCTTGTGCTTGCTAGACAAGCACTCTACCACTGAGCTAGATCCCCAAACCTACTTCGTTTCTAGAGAAACCAGACCACTTATTCCTTATTGTCCAAAATAATGAAATATATTAAAAATATAAAAAGAGACATCCTGAACCTGTCATATGATACACTGAAGGCTGAAGGTAGTTTCTGAGGTATTTGTCAACAGTGCCTATAGACACTTCTTGTTTAACCACAGAATCGGTCGTTAAATGAATTGTCGCTAACTGAGGAATTTTATACAGTGGGTACATTATAATATTTAGAACAAAGAAGTGGTCAAAGGAAACTCCAACTTGATGACTTTGCTTTTCTTTGCATAACTTTTACATGCAGTACTGTAACGTGTAACAGAACATAAAATTACGGTACTGGACTGTGCAGTACAATCAGCAAGAACTACAGTACTGTACAAATAAGGTGTACTGTATGAAAAAGACATTGAGGCACTACAAACGAAATGCACAGAACTGTGCCAAAAGAAAATATGGGTCATGAGTCCGAACAGCACTTCCGGTCCTAAGTCTGAATAGTCTTTAAACACGTAGGTTGTTAAATGAGGACCATCTGTAATCTAACTCCACTTATGAGAAAAGCATGAGACGACTCCAACTGGGGGACATTTGACACAATAAGTAATTGTGGCGTCAGGAAAGGCAATGGAAGACTGAGGTACCGTCACAGATTGCAGAAGGTTTTTCATTCAGCAGCTGCTGTGAACATCTTCTTGGCCACTCGTAGATGCAAGGGAGACAGGAAACATCATTTTCATCTGGTCACACTGCTGGCTGCATAAAACTGCAGTTGTAGCAGGAGGATGAAGTAAGGGTGGGTTTTGGGTGGGAATGTCTGGCCACTCTGCCGCCTCTCGGCCTGTCTCCTGTCCCTTTGACCCCTCCCAGGGCCTGTGAGCACTGCCCCCACAGAGCTGCACCGCACAGGCAGGTCTGCTGACTGCTGTGCCACCCACTCCTCACCTCTCCACGGCTTCTCTTCACTCAAGTACTTTCCTCTGCCATTTCTTCAGGAACCTTGGGAGGCCAGTATTTTGAGGGGTTGCTAAGATGTGGATTAAGACAGACCCGGCCCAGTTTGGTGGACTGGACTCCCCAGTTGTGTGGCCTTGGACGGGTCACTGGCCCTCTCTGTGTCTTGCTTTTCTCACACATGAGAAGGGTATAATGGCAGCACAGCAGCCCTATGGAGCTATGGGGAGTTGGGTGGGGGGAGGCGTGTGAAGGTAGCATGGAGCCAGGCATATAGTAAAGGGATCAGCGTGTGTTAGTTGCTGCTTTTTTGTTATTATTTTGGGAGGTCCTTACCCTTAGCATGGCTTTTATAGGTATCAGCCAGTGACACATTTCTTTCTTCCTGGACGATTCTCATTCAGTCAGCAAATACTTACTGAGCATGCTCTGTATACCCAGTTGTTGTCTATGGGCTATGACCAATAGGAAACAGACCAGAATCCCTGCTTCTGGGAGCTGACAGTCTATGGGAGAATCCCACGGTGTTGGGTGAGACCCTCTGGCCCTATCAGAAACTGGGCCCACGTGGTGGGATTGGCTCTGGGCCTGGCCTCACAAATGCACCGTGAATTCCAAGTCTTCCGGGTGCATGGCCGGTGATGGCCCAGAGGCTCAGCTTCATCCTCATCTTCACATGTCCTGGGACCCTTGCAGCAGGCTCCTCTGGGCAGGTGCTTGGAGAAGAATATGCATGGCTTCCTGGGCTGCCAGTGGGTCTTCTAGCAGGCACATCACTTTTTTGAGTCCCAGGCCCCTTGGAGAATCAGGCACACTATACACACATACTGAACGTGTGCACCCCCCTGAGCCCATCCATGGGCTTCCAGGACCCTGGGATTCCGACTCGCAGCCCTGCCTGCCGCTCTTGGGGGGATGGAGCCCAAGCCGCCTTAGGGCCCCAGCAGGTGGTGAAAGCAGGTCCTCCCTTCACAGACCGCACTGCATGGTTGTCACTCTTTCTTGCTTTGCATAAGTGGCCTGGATATACAGCAGAGAACTGAGATAAATAAAAAAGATGCAGCAGTATTTGTGGAGAAATGTCTTTGTGGCTGAGGTTGCCCTCTGTCCTTTCCCAGTGTGACTGCGGGGAAGACTTCTCACCGCTCTGGTCTCAGAGTTAGTTCTCTCCATGATGCACAGGAGTTTGTGCAGACTCTTTCTGAGGCTGCTGCAGTCAGGCCGTGAGCCTTGGCTCCCACCCTGCTTGGACACTGCTGGCTGCGTGGGTTCCAGCTCCTTCCCTGGCTCCTCTTTGCCTGGTTTCTCTTCTGTGAAACAAAGGTGAAAGTACTGTCAAAGTGTGGTTGTAAGAATGTAGAAACACAGTTCTCAAATGACTATAAAATGGTTGTGTGCCAGATTTATTGAACTCAGGAATGGGGGAGCCAGTAAGATGGTAAAGATGTTTCAAGGAGGATTTGAGGAGCTAAGAGTTTTTTTCTTTTAGAGACAAGGTCTTGCTGTGTAGTTCAGGCTGGCCTCGAACTCGCAGTGATCCCCCTGCCTCAGCTTCCTGAGTGCTGGGATTACAGGCGAGTGCCATCATGCCCAGCAAAGATCTGAGAGTTTATAATCAACAAAAGACAGAAAACACTGAAAAAGTTAAATATAATACTGATAGATATTGTGCAGGCAATATACCAACCCCAGAGTTGTCTTTTCTATCCTACAGTGTCATTCGCAGCCCTCTCACACAAAAACCAGCAAGTTCACATGTAACTTCCCAGAGTACAGGCTGTGGGCAGGATGAATGGCAAGACCCAGGGAAGTGTCCCCTGGAGCCCAGTGGCCTCACAGACTCTTCTTTCCAGGAAGGAGGTGCATGGGACATGTCCGAGCAGGACCCTCAGTGGGCTTTCTGATGGGGCTGCAAGGTTCATGTGACCTGGAAAAAAGGAAAAATAAACCATGTTTTAAATTAATAATGCTTCCTTTCTGCAAGAGACAAACTCTGAATTATGAGGATAGGTGATAGAATCAAAGGAACCAGTGTGAGCTTTTGGTAGGACAAAAATTTGTTAGTATCTCAAACATCCTCCAGCTGATTTTGCTCCAGAACCCTCTGCCCTCTGGCCCTGAATGTGTCTCCACCCTTCACGGGGCATTTCCATCTGTGGAGCAGGCAGCTGAGCTGGGATTGGAGCAGACGGCCCAGCTGATGTGCCTGCCTCAGTGGACAGGGATGGGCTTTGGAGTCAGTTGGGATCCAGCCACACTCCAACCCCAGCTGGATGGCCTGGATTTGCGATTTTGCTTCTTCTGGGAAAGCACCAGGTGCCATGCATGGTGCAGTGTGGGCATGTCATGGTGTCACCGGTGTGGCTCTCTCTGCAGCCTTCTGCCCTGCAGCAGTTCCCTGAGCCTCAGTCTTCCTATTCTAACCCATCTACCTCCTAGGTCAAAAGGACCTTCTCTCTTGCTTTACTGTCCTGCTGAGCACTCCCACAGTTCAGTCACCTGCCAGGAGCCCCTTCTGAAAAATGTCAGAGCGAGCCTGCCCTGTGCTGCTTAGCTAGTGTGACTCCCCGAGTGTCCAGCCATGCCGGCCACACCCTGTGCAGGGCTCCAGCCTCAGCTCTTCCCTTACTCACACGTGCTTTCTGCTCCTTGATGCTTCAGCTCAACCCTCCCTCACAGCTTGCCCACCTGCTGCTGCCTGTGCCCAGCGCGCCCTCCCTAGGTCTCTGTGAAGCTCCCTCCTTTGGTTACTCCACCTTCCTGAGTGCCAGGGTTACAGTGCCCCCCTCCCTGCCCCCCCCACCTCTCTCTGTCACCCTGTTCCGTTTTCCCGCACGGCGCCCATCTGTTGCTGACATTGTCTTGATGTTGTTCGTTTCCCCACCAGAGTAAAAACCAGTGGAAGTAGGGACCTCCCTCATCACGGTCACTGTGCTGCTGAGCCCGTGCCCCGTGGCCAGCAAAGGGGCTGGCTGAACAGAGCCAGAAGGGAACGCGAGGGGCCAGCAGGATGGGTCTGAGTGCTTTGCCTGTATTCCCTCACTGCATCCTCACAACAGCTAGATGCTAGTGTCATTTACTATTCCCATCTCACAGAAGAGGAAAGTGAGACTCAGGGAAGTTAAGTAACAAACACAGTCACCAGCTAGTAAAAAGCAGAGCCAAGACTCAAGCCAAGCAGTCTGCTCCAGAGTTTGTGCTTGTATCGTGCATATAAAACATCGCTGGATTTACGGTGTGCAATAGAGAACTCGAACCGTATTCCACAGTGATCCCAGCCCTCCATGAGGATGGTCCTTAGTGGCCTCGATCCTCTATCCTGCAGCCATCCAAGCTGCCAGTCGTTCTGCAGAAACCTCATTTCCCTAGCAATGAGGGGGAACGGACCTCCCCCACAACCTATACACATACACGCATACAAAGTGTGGATCCTGGGAGGGCTGCAAGTTGGAGCTCCATTCCCACCTCCGCCTGGCATTAGCCACACAGGATGTGTCCCTGCAGGCAGGTCACCCGCAGGCTTCACACTCATCAGCAAAGCCTGACACTTCTGGCCACGGGCAAATTTTCCTTGCCTGCCCTGCAGGCCTGGAGAGGGAAGCGATGGGAGCTCAGCCCAGGAGTGGAAGCTTGGGCCTGGCAGTCACATGCTGCGTTCTTTTCATTTGCACCTTAGCTGGCTGTCAGGTGCCCCAGGGATGTGCTGCCACCTCTTGCTGCCTCATCCAACCTTGAGGGTCTTGGCTTCTCCTTGTGTCTTTTCTCTGGCTCTCTTTGTCTTTCTTGCACTCGTTTAGCTTTTCTTTCCTCGTCGTTCTCTTTTTGCCCAGTTCTCTTTATCGCTCTCTTGGCTCTGGAGTGTCTCCATCTCTGGCTGTGTGCACCCCGGATTTCCCGCCTCAGCCCACCTCAGGTCCCTGTGCACCAGCTGCTCTCCTGCAGCTCTGGCCCCAGAATGCAGCCCACGGGGCCCGGCAGGCTTGGAGTCTGTCCCCTGGGCTCTGCTGCTCATCTGACAAATACACTTGGTTCAGCCTTTTCTCTTGGCCTCTGGGCCACCTCCAGCCACAGGCCATGAGGAAGAGGAGGGCATTTTTGTGTGGGAACATTGACGCCAGTTACCCTGAAGGCGTGGCAGGCAAGATACTCCATTCGCCTTGTGATCCTGCCACAGGATAGGGAGGCATGCCCCCCGGCCCCTGCCCCTGGCTTCCAGAGATGCCTTCTGCACCCTCCTCTGTCATTCATTCTCCCTCCTATCAAAGATGTCAGTAGGAGACAGAAAGTTGGGCACATCCACATGGAAAAGCGCACTGGTGTTTTTGCTGTACTGTCAGAACTCAGTAGCAAAGTTTGACTCATGGTATGCAAGAGCTGATCAAAAACTACAATGTGTGTTTAAGTAAAAATACAGTAAAAGGCACATTTGCCATTAACCCCCCCAAAAACATCCCCCCTCACTTTGAATACACTTATCCCATCATTCTTGCCATTTTCGGAAGAAATTCTGGAAGTCCTTTCACAGGTGTCTTTACAAGGTGTGCTAAAAAACAGTGAATGCTGCTACTGGGTGCAATCCAATGGAAAGGTAGGCTCGTAGGAACATGGTTTATGTCCTCGTTTACTGTATTCATTGGATCTGGCACCACGCAACTTCTGGCTCTTCCCAAAAGTCAAAATGGCAATGAAAAGAGAAATTTTGAATTGATTCAGGGCATCTAGGCAGCCACGAAAGCACAATTAAAGACACTAAAGAGGACCCGGGGGCACTGTACCTCTGAGCCATATCCTCAACCCTTTGTATTCTATATTTTGAGACAGCCTCACTAAGTTGCCTGGGGTAGGCTCAAATTTGTGCTCCTCCTCCCTCGGCCTCCCAGGTAATTGGGGTTACAGGTGTGTGCTGCTTTGGCTGGCTCTCCTTATTAAATGCAGACTCAGCAGGGTTAGGGTGGGGCCTGAGATTCTGGCTTTCCATCAGTGTTGGTCCTGTACACTCTGAGTAGCAAGGCTCTGGTTTGCCTCTTCTTCCACCTGGTTTTGTCGTCAAACTGTGAAAGATAAAAAGTGGGAAAGATTGGCTGAACCGACTGACATGCAATTCCCCCAGTGCAGAGCTCAGGTAGGCCAGAGCCGGGGCACAAGTTTAGGTGTAAGCCTCTAGCTCTCCAAGCAGGAAGCAGGCCTGAGCCTCTTGCATATGACCTTCCGGGCCAGATGCTGGGACAGGGAGCAGTGATCAGCAAGCTTAGCAGGCAAGGGGAGAGCAGATGGGAGAGGCACTCTTTAGGGGACCTTTGCGTGCCTGCATTTATCATGGCGTGGCTGTCCCCACTCGCAGATGCGGGCCCAGTGAGAGGCTGTCCGTTCATGTTAGCTGCCTTCCTCCAGGAGGCAGGCAGAGGGCAGATGCTTCCTTCTCCACAGCTGCGCTGTCAGTATTATCCGAAGGCAGGAGACTCGCAGAGCTGCGATGTGACAAGTGCAGCAGTGGAGACAGCTGAGGATACTGAGTGACGGCAGAAGAGAGATGGACAGGAAGTGTGGCCAGGTGTGTGTATGTGGGGGGGATGGTCTGCTTTTCCTCCAGGGCCTGTGACCCTTCCTTCCCCACATTGTCACAGTGGCAGTTTGGGCCCGGTTTACTGACTATTTGGCCCTTGGTCCAACAGCTGTGTTCATGGGGGACAGTGGTGACAGGACTTCATGCCCCTCTCCTGTCCAATCAGTCCCCCCAGGGGCCTGCACCTTATTTTGTTTGTTTTAATAGACTTTATTTTTTGAAGTAGTTTTAACTTCACAGCAAAACTGAGCAGAAGGTACAGACTTCCCATTACCTCAACACATGCACAGCCTGCTCTAGCCTCTACATCTTCCTCCAGAGAGGCACACATTTTTTATATAATCAATGAACCTGCACTGACACGTTTTCTCCCAGAGCTCAGAGTCTACATTGGAGCTCTCTCTTGGCGGTGTACAGCTTATGGTTTTGGACAAATATGTAGTGACATGTACTGATATATAGCCTTATAGTATCATACAGAACACTTCCACTGTACTGAAAATCCTCTCTGCTCCACTTGTTCCTCACTCTTTCCTGTCACCCTCTGAAAACCACTCATCTTTTTACTATCTCCATAGTTTTGATTTTTTCAGAATGTCATATGGGCAGAATCACACAGAGTATAGACTTCTCATCTGGCTTCTTTCTCCTAGTGATGTGCATTTCAGTTTTCTCCATGTCTTTTCATGATTTGATAGCTCATTTATTTTTAGCATTGAATAATTGTTTAGTGTCTAGATGTGCCACAGTTTATTATCCATTCATCTACTGAAGGACATCTTGGTTGCTTCTCAGTTTGGTCAATTGTGAATGAAGCTGCTATGAACATCCGTGTGCAGGTTTGTGTTGGACATAAAGTTTTAACTCCTTTCAAGGACTGTGATCACTGGATTGTATAGTCAGAGTATGCTTTGTTTTGCAAGGAATTGTTTTGCAAAGTGCCTGCTTCCCAACCAGCAATGAATGTGGAGTGCGAATGTTCCACATTCTTACCAGCATTTTGTACTGTCTGTGTTCTGGATTTTGGCCATTCTAATAGAAGGAAGACCTGCTTTTAAATGACAAAATGTCACAGATCCCCTCCTAAAGCCTAGTTTTGACTTTTTGAGTGGCTAAATTGTCAAAGATCTACTGAATCCCAGCGGGGCATGGTGGTACATGCCTGTAATCCCAGCTCTCTGGGAGGCTGAGGCAGAAGAATTGCAAGTTGGAGCCCAGCTTGGGCAATTTAACAACTTAGTGAAACCATGTCTCGAAATTAAAAGGAAATAAACAAAGCCCAGTATGGAGAAACAAAACAAACAAACAAACAACAAAAAACAACTCTTGACTGCCACCTCTTGGCTAGGCATTGAGTAAACAGATGTGGCCTTGTATTCCTGGAGCATGCGGTCTAATTGGGGAGATACACATTATGTAATTCCATGAATAGTTGATTCATTTAAGCTATAGTAAGTGCTAGTGAGAAAGAGCATGGCACAATAATGAAGTGGCTAAGAAAACCACTCTTTTTGAAGAAGATCTTGGGGATCTGGCAGGGTTCCTAATTGAATCGCTATGTGATTTGTCCACAACAGCATCCACACCACATGAGGGGTACAAGAAGAGCAATAGAAATGTTCTCATGTGTTGGGCCTGAAGCATCCAACCATGGATCTAATCCTCATGGTACCTCTCTACGATAATGACTCCTACTGTCCCCATTTTACAGCTATGGGAAGTCAGGCTCAGAGAGGTAAAGCCCAAAGCCGTCCCTGTGGACAATGCCAGGGGTGGGTGAGGACGCCAATATTGTAGCAACTGTGTGGCCTTTGATGCGCTAAGCCCACAGGTGGGGACCCTGGTCTAGGGTGTGGATGGAAGGGTGGGACAGCAGCATGCTGGTGGTACTAATGATTCCCTGGGGGAAGCCAGGCTGCTGGAGGGGCCTCTGGCCTTTGAGGGAGAACCTGGAAGTGGGCCGACTTGGAGGCTGAGGTGAAGCTCCCAGGCCCTGGTGGTTTCTGGTGTTCTCACTGGTGGTCAGAGCCCCCGCACCTGCCTGTATCTCTCAGAACCTGTCAAAGCCGCTGGGCTAAGAGGCCAGCTGCTCTCCGTGCTTGGTTTTGCAGAGATGGCCATCATGTTCACAGTGAGGTAGAGACTGGGGACAGGAGCCGGGGTGTCGCTCATTCTGCTGGAGGCTTCTTCTGGGTGGCAGGCCAGCAAGCATGCAGAGACTCTGGGAAGCCAGCGGCCGCAGGCCTTGGACTCTCCCTGTGCACTGCCTTCGCTGTGACTCCCTTCACTCTTAGAGGCCAGGACGTGGGCTCAAATGTGGCTGCATGTCTGTAACTGACTCCTCAGTGAAGTTTCTTGCCACACGATTCCAAAGCTTAGCTCTTTTTCTTTCAAGTTTACAGGGGTTTGGAGGGACTGACAGCTTCTAAGACGACTGTAGGAATCAGGGTGGCAAGAATTCTCCAGATAACTCTCATCCCACACAGGGACTAATATTCTCCTCTTTCTGTAGCCTGGCTGTTCAGGAAAAGCACATGAACCTTACACCACTTTTGATGAGAATATGTCTAAAGTCTATTATATAATCACTCAAGTTCTAAAACAGAGGGTCCTGAATGTAATTTAACCTTTTCTTGATGACATGATGTCAACATTATGATTGCTCATTTCATATTCTGCTTTTTAGGTTTTCACCTACTCCCTCCAGGTTCCTCCATCAAGTATCACTGCTGACATGTGTGTGCTTCCTGGAGCCTCCTCACCCACCTGCCCATCACTCGGATGTTCTGATGCACCAAGCCAGTGTAGTGCCCTGGGTTGGCTTGTGGCTTGGCAGTCAGACAGCCTGGGGATAATGTGCCTCAAACACATTATCTGGAAAACGGGCATGGTGAGGGTACTTTTCAAAAGATAGACTTTAGGACTAGGGATTGTATCTCATTTGTCAAACACTTGCCTGTTGCTTGTGAAGTCCTGGGTTCCATCTCCAGCACTACAAAAGATAAAATAAGAAATAGACTTTCTTTTTAGAGCAGCTTAAGGTTCCAAGCAACATTAAGAAGAAAGTACACAGTTCCCATATCCTCCCTGTCCCCTTGACATGCCCAGTCTGTCACTATCAGCATGTGATAGAGTGGTGAGAGGATTTACCTCATAAGGTTGTTTTAGTAATTAAATGAGACGATATGCATAAAACATATAAAACACTTAGTAGTGTGATAAGTACACAATAAGTGCTCAAAAATGTAGCTATTGTCATCATTACCACCACTACTAAAACACAGAGTCAATGATACTCATTAAGGTCCTTAAGATGAAAGGAAAGAACTTTTATGCAAGTATCTGGGGTGAGCTATTTGGGGTGTTCTCAGGTGCTACTCAGCACCTCTCTGTGCCTGAGCCTGTGCCCAAGCAGTGGGATGGGGGCCAAGTTCTGGAGGCATGGTCTAGGATATGGCTGCTCCTCCATGTCGAAGTAACTCAGGATGTACCTCTCCTAAGAGTCTAACGTTGGGTCCCTTGTGGCTCACAGTGTGCTCCCCTGATCCTCTGTGTGGTACAAACTGCAATCCCTGTGGGATGGGGAAAAAGAAAAGGAGAACTGATTAGACAAGTTGTGGTGTGTGGATCAGACAGTAAGACTGAAGGAGACTGAGATCCAAGGTGAGTGGAGGAAAGCAGCCAGAGGAGGTTCAGGACCACGGACAGCTCCACTCACACCGGCTTCTCGTGCCTCCTAAGGGCTTTTATTGCCCTGGCCTCTTACACATCACCCTGAGCCAAGTGGAAACCTTCCTTGCCCATGTAACGGACAGGGATTTGTGTTTCTGCCTGCCTGGGAGGTTGTTAAGGGTTTTATTCCCTCTGTGTGTATGTGGAGGGGACATGAGGCTGCAGATGTGCTGGCAAGATTTGTCATTCTGAACTCAACCACCCATAATCTTCTGAGCCGCTCCTGAAGCCAAGACTAGGAGAGAGTCTGGAGTGCCCTGCAGGAGATGAGAAGACAGTGGGGCAAGATTCTTGGTAAAACGGACCCCATTTCTTGCCTGGGAGCCCCAGAAAAAGGGAACAGAATTGCCTGGGGACTCAGTGATGCTCCGTTGAATGGTGAGCTGCTCCTTGGTGGGCTGCTTCTGCCAGAACTTCAAATCAGACATCTGCCCTGGCATTAGCTGTCCCACCGCATTGGCCAGGGTTCTCAACTCCTCCCTGGGGAGGTTCGTCCCAGCCACCACTGCAACTTGGTCACTTGCCCCGAGCAGGGCCCCTCCCCCAGCACAGCATAGGTCCTACTTGCCAAGCCCTGCTGCTCCTCTCCTTGGTTTTCTCTCTGCCCTGCTTCTCCCACCCTGGTCCTTGTCAGGTAGAACTCTGTTCCCCAGAGTCTAGATGGGCTTCACTGAGGAAAACAACAGGTATGAAGGGTGTCTGCTATGGTGTGCAGTGTGTGCATTGCTCAGAATATTCTAAAGTGCATTCCTTGCAATATTCTAAAATCATCCTTGTTCACGCCAGTCTGGTCGAGAGAACTACTTGAGATGGAGTGGTGTCAGCCATCCGCAGAGTGACTTCTGGGCTCCCAGGCCAGACCATGAGCCCAGCCTGGGAGTGAGTAATTGCCCTCTGAAAGCACTGCAGTGTCGGAAGCAGACCAATCCACCAAATGTCATTTTGCTAAAAGCCAGTGTGCCAAAAGGTAATTCACTGAATGGCCAATTTGTCAAATGACCAATTCATCAAATTGACTTACTTCTTTTAACAATTTAGTGTGAGTTGACTAGCTTGCATTGTGTCTTTTTTTTTTTTTTTTTTTTTGGTGCCGGGGATCGAACTCGGGGCCTTGTGCTTGCAAGACAAGCACTCTAATCACTGAGCTAAATCCCCAGCCCTTTGCATTGTGTCTTTATTATAGCATTTTAAGGACTGTTCCATTTGTGTCTGCTCCAGCTTCTGGAGTTTGGACTACAGCGAACCTGTCCCAGCCTCTCATTGCAGCTGTAGGGAGCCAGGATGGGGAACCCCACTGTCCTTAAAGGGCCCTTGTGGAGACAAATGGGAAAACACTGAAACAAGACCAAATTGCCAAAGAAAACAGAAATTTAGCAAATTGATCCTTTGAACTGTCTGGTCTGTGAATCGGTTTCAGGGACGTCACTTGAAGGGAGGGACCCACGTTCTTGAGCCTCTCTGGTGATGCTGGCGAGGGTCTTGCTTTTTCCTCCTGTGGCGGCCTCTTTGGGTTTTAAAACCAAGAAAGGCGACATCTCTCCCAAGCTTATTTGTCTGCTGATTTGGTAACTGTGGGAGACCTCAGTCTCCACATTAGTCTAGGCTGTGAGAAGCCAAGCGCTTACTCCAAGCAGGTGCGAAAGTTTTTATAGGATGCATTTCCCTCTCTCATCTGATATTTCTGCCTAGTTGCTCTCTCTTTCTCTTTCTCTCCCTCCCTCTCTTTCTCTCACTCATTCGTGTCATCTTACTGTATTTTACAACAAATCCCTGGAACTGCTTTCGTTGCTTCCTGAAACAGGACAGAAAAGGTAGGCACATCTACTCCACAGGCTGCTGCACAGGCCCATTTCCCCACCTGCCCTCATGCTAGTTCCTGAAGGGCTTCTGCCTCCAGTGCCAGTGGCTCTGCCCACCCAGCTTGACCTGGAGGTCTTATTCCTCAATCTGGGCATGATGCCCATTCTAGGGAGATGTAGAGCCTGAACATGTGTTTCCAGAAGTCAGAGACCCTGGGAAGCCCATGTCTTCACCCTGCAGAGTCAAATGCTCTCGCTGCATGGTGCCCACTTCCCTCCTCTGCCTCTGCACTGTGGGCAGTGGCCCCAGCTCCTTGTCTCATTGGCATGGGAATTGTTTCTGTCATGCTCTCCTCTGTGTAGCTCCCCTCAGTCTGGGAATTTCCCTCCACTTAAAACTGAGAGCCTGGCATACTTGGGGATTTGTCACCTCAGGAGATATCCCTCTTTGCCTCCTCCAGGGGCAATAAAAGAAGGAGGGCATTTGTTGAATGCCTGCAAAATCATGAGGTCCAGAATCAATTGTTTAAAAGGAAAACCTTTTTATTGAAGTATAACAGAGAGAGAGAGAGAGAGAGAGAGAGAGAGAGAGAGAGGAAGAGAGTTCACCAGTCAGTGTACAACTCACTAAAATTTCACAAAGTGAACTCAAGTAACCAGCACCAGATGGATAAATGAAGCATCGTCAGCTCCCAGAAGCCCCCTCACATCTCCTTCTGGTCACTGACACTCATGCCCAGGGTAACCTTGTCCTGCCTTCTAATGTGATCGATTAGCTTTGCCTGTTTTTGTCTCTCTGTAAGTGACACTTGTACTATTTAATCCTCAGAACCCAGCAAGGAGTTATGATTAGCCTTCCTTTACACAGGAGCTACCACTCAGAGAGTTTAAGTAATGTGCCCAAGGTCAACTGGAGCTTGGAGCCAAAGCCAGGGATGTCTGGCTAAAGCTCATATTCTTTCCTGTGTATTTTGACTCTTTCCTCCACTGCCTCCTCCATGCATACCAGCCATCAGCCTGTGCTCTGAGCTGGAAACCTCTGAAGTCTCTGGTCCTAAGCTGTTTGTTTTAGGTGCCAGGACAGAAGTCTTGTCTCCTCCATCGCATTCCTGCCCAGGACTGAGAGGGACACCTGGGGCTTTCTAGATGCACAGACCTCAGTGCCTGGTGGTCAGATAGAGCTTTCAAGTGGAGACAGGCCCGCACTGTCCCTGCTGTTTTCATCTACCCTATTGCCTAATACTGTGCTCTTACTGTGGTACCTGGGACTTGTGTCCGATACTTGTGGGCTATCAGCAGAATTAAAGGACAGAGAGTAGTTCTGTGTGTCCTGAGCCACTCACCAGCCCCTGGGCCACTTTGTCTTGTCAGGGCCAAACATTAGCTTCCAAAAGGAGGGCTGCTTTGCGGAAGGGGCTGCTCCTCCTATGTCTCTATTGTGGGAATTGATGTTCATAGCAGCAACAGCCTGGTTCAAGGCGATGTCACCCAGGGTGGTTTTATGGTGAGGCCATCCAGGCCCACTTACTGTCTCTTCATAATGAGGTTTCTGCAACATTAACTCCAGTGAACAGACTGCAGAAGAGACCTGTGCAGGAGAGGCCATGCTTCATGGCAGCAGGGAGGGAAGGTCTCTGCAGCTGGCAGTGCCCGGCAGGGAAACGCAGGCAGGGGGAAGCAAGGGGGGAAGCAAGGGGTGAAGCTCATACCCACCATCTCCATGTGTGAGCTGCCAGAGCCACCTGCAGGACTGTGGACATTAGAGTTCCCTGGGAGTTCAATAATCTAAGTCCCCAGACTTCACAGAGCATGTCTGAGCTCTAATTATGTGGGCCTTAGACTCTTAACCGTCTGGCAGTGGTGGCAAGAAGAGGGAACAGTCATTTTATCAGTGTCAGAGAGCTGGACTGCTCAGCAGTTGGTAGTGGTAGTTAGACGCCTTCCCAACAGTACAATTGTCCCCTAGTGTGTGCTGGTCTCCTCTTATAAACTTACATTACAGATAAGGAAACTGAGGCCCAAAGAGGAAACCAGTTGGGGCCAAACTTGATTTTGGATCCAGGCTATCTGGCTGTCCCCACAGACCAGCTCCTGCCCTCACGGAGCTCCCTTTGGGGAGCCCCAGCCATGCACCCTATTGACCCGACTGCTGGTGGCAGGGGAGCAAGGAAGAGGGATCAACAGGGCACAAGGCTAGCAAGAGGAAGTCCCAGCTCAGAGGACCACAGCAGCCTGGGAGGCAGGGCGCTCCAGGAGTCTGTCTTGCCTTTTGTCAAGTTTGGGGGAAGAGATCAAAGGAACTGGGCTTGTGACAGGTGGGACCAGTTCTCCCTTCACCCAGCAGTATGTTCTCCTGACACTGTTCCCTGGTCTCCTTGCACCCTCGTCCTTGCACCCTTGTCCTTGCCCCAGCCCAAATTTGACTTCTGGAGACAATGCGGCTGACTTGGTCCCTCTGAGAAGCAGCCAGGGGCAGAGACCAGGAACAGGGAGGAGTGGGTGTCCCAGCATCCACCTAGCACCCACCCACAAGCACTGCTAACCTCCCTCCTGCTGGGGTGTCCTGCACACCTCTTGGACACAGAGTGGCCCTTGGGCTCCCTTTCCCATCACCTCACCTAGGCAGGGTGCTGGCCCTGGGCTTCCTGAACTGGCCCAGGCTGGGGATGTTAAAGCCTCCCTCAGGCTGCGAGCACAGGAGCTGATTTACCAGCCAGCATGCACAGCCTGTTCCTCACCAATGCCCTCATGTGGCCTCTGCACTGAGCTGAGCTGGACAGTGTCCCCTCTGCCTCCAAACCCAGCAGGAATGCAGGAAAGGCCTGTGGGGCACATGCAGTAGCTGGTCATTGTTCCATCTCTGTTCCTCCTCTGTTCCCCGGGAAGGGCAGCGGCATACCAGGTGTTCTTTCCCCTTTCTGCCCTCTAAGTCTTCTGCACTTTGCCCCTCAATAAGCTGGAGTCAGAGCTTATGCCCATTGCTGTGAAGGGTTGGTCAGTACAGGGGCTACAATCGTGTTTGCTTTAGCCCTAGCTGGGGAAATGAACACGTTTTATGACTTCCTGCTGCCAGGTGTAGCACTTAAGCTAATATGCATATGAGTCACCCGGGGACCTTGCTCAGTGTGCAGTCTGACTCAGTGGCTGGAGCCCAAAACGTCTACAGTCTATAAATTCCAAGGCATCATCTTCTCTGGCCTCTCAGGTAGTCACTTACAAGTGACAGCAATGAGAGACTGTTCTGGGCAGGGCACAGCTACCAGCAGCACTCTGAGCATGTGACATAGTCCCCAGAACTGGCATAGGCACTGGGAACTAACTGTAGGTCTTGCCTGAGGCCAGGAGTCATTTAGTGCAGAACTGGTCTAGGGTGTCTGGAACCTCGGCCTTGGGTTCCCAGCTCTGAGCCCCTGCTGCTTCCACAGAGCCCATAAAGACAATGACAGAAGGATGAGTGGTGCAGCCAACTCCACCTATCCTGGGCCAGGGCACCTCACATCCTCAGCTAAGCCAAGTGGCAGTTACTCCCACTTTAGCATGAGAAGGCTGGGGCTGGAGGGGTTTGAAAACTTGCATGCGGCTACTGGGTGGCTGGCTTGTTTGCTCTGTGCCGAGTCCTCCATCCAATGGTCTCCTGAGAAAGAAGTACCAGATGAGGTACCTGGGAACCCCAGGACTAGCCAGGCTCCTGGCCGAACACTGTGTAAAGCAGACTCAGGGTAACTGTCAGGCCGCAGAGGGAGAGGGGACAGACTGGACTGCACAGAGCCTCCTTGTGGCTGGAAGAGCTGATAGAGCACTTGCTGTGCAGCGGAGTGGCTGAGCAGGCACCAAGAGCCCGGAGCAGAGTCTGGCCTTGGCTGGTGCCCAGCAGCCCCAGCTGGGTCCCCGGCTAATCCCTTTAGAGGCCGGTCTGCCAGCGGGGACCAATCAGGTTAGAGCGTGAAGGGGGATTAGCAGCAAGAACATGGGGTCCTGACCTCAGCTTCCCCATCCCTGGCAGGGTGTGCACGAGGGCAGCTGGTGCAGAGCTCCTGGTGACAGAGCCCAAGTCTGGCACCAGCCTGGCTGTCCCTTCTCTTCAGTGGACGGAGGCTGGCTGAGCTCGACGGGATGCTTCCAAACCTAGTGAGGGCTGCTACTGGTAGAAGCTGGCCTCCTCCCAGCCCTTGACCTGGGTAATGAAGTGTAGGCTAGGTGGGGGATCTTTGGCTGCAGGACCCTTACCTCGAGATCCCTACAGCAGACACCCGGGGGCTCCAGCTTCTCCTGTTTCTTGGAGGGTCCCAGGACAGTAGCTCACCTTCTCGAGGGGCTGCCCCTACTGAGGCTGCTTATGTTACCTTGTGGCCATCCGAGGATGTTTGATGATGAATCTCCCGTCAGGATGTGGGGAGGCAGGAGGCAGGGCCCATACAACACCATCAGCACCTCTGAGTGCTTATTCAGAGCTTCCCCTACCTTCTGGGGCCCTTGTGCCATTGCATCTTCAGCCAGGTCAGGCAGAGCAAGCATGAGGAGCCCCTGACCCCAGGTGAGGGGTGCTGGTCTCCCATACGCATAGCCAGCCTCTCTGCCTTAAGCCCTGCCTTCTCACAGCTCAGGCCTGTCCTAGTTCCTTATTTTGGTCAGGAAAATGCAGATGAATTGGAGCAGAGAGTCATGGAAGGATCCCCTTAGTTCAGATCAGCTAAAAACCCCTGAATCCTGCCATGCATCAAAATTCAGGATGCAAAGGGAGTGAAGAGTGTCTATTCTTGGGAGGTCATAGTCTGTTGGTATTTCACTGTACTCAGTATACCTTGTATTTCATGGATTCATGCTGGAAAGGAAAGGCAGGGGGTTTGGGACCTGGAGGGTTGGGCCAGTTAGGAATTAGGGGTAGCATCTACAGACTGAGATGCAAGGGATGCATAGGAATTTACTGAGTGAAGAGCGGGGGAAGAATAGTCCAGGGAGAGGCTATGGCAGGCTCAAGGTTCCCATGGTAGGAGGCCTCCAAGGAGCCAAAGGAATGTCAGCCGTAGGTGGAGTATTTGGCAGGTAAGTGCCACTTTCTATCCTCATTTTACAGAATGAGAAAACAGGCCAGTGGGAGCAACTTGTCCAAGACCACATGATGTGAGTGGCCAAGCCAGGGTTTCTTGAACCCAAGTGTCCCCTGTGACCCTCAGCTATGGGTGTTCTTCTCTATGACCTGTGAACTCCTGTCTGTCTGCTCCATGGCTCTGGACCCTCTACTTCCTGCCTGCCAGAAACAGGCCACCTGGGTTTTGCTATGTGGGACCCTTTTTGCTATGTGTGTTTTGCTACGTGGGACCCTTCCTCTTCAGGAGGTCCCATTCTGCCCTAACACTGCAGGGTCACCTCACTGGAGAGCCTGTGACTGGCCACCACGCGAGGGGCAAAAATGACTGAATTTGAGGGAGACAAAGAAGGCTCCTGGCCAGGAAAAATATGCCTGGGAAAGAGGCAAGTAATCCTTTTGAGATTTCCATGCAGATGAGGTACAAATGGAGATGAGAAAACTATTCAAAGAGGGCTGGGAAAGACCACAGTTGACCAGGCAAAGAGTCAAGTGGGGCTAAAAGACACCTTGTCGGGGCATGCACTGTGGGACATGGCCATACATCCAAGCCCAAGGGGCAGCTTCTGGCGTCCCCTAGCGGGTACTCTGGGAACAACTGTGAAGCCTTAGGAAAGGGAGGAACAAAACCTAGGATTTTTGAATATTGCTAAATGGAGGTGCTGGCATAGAAGGCTAAGGACATGAACTCAAATAATCCCCACAAACCCTTGTGTGGTAGAAATGTTATGCCCATTTACAATAGGGAATTTGGGGCTCATGGAGTTCCCTGGGTTCATGACTGGTAAATGGCAGAAACAGGAGTAGAACCCCTTATAGCTCCATCTCTGTGCAAACCCCCCCCCCCCACTACCAGCATGCTGCATTTTCCTGAGACTTCTGAGGCTTCCTGTGCTCTCCTGGTTGGTCTGGAGGCTGGCTCTCCCTGGCAGCATGAGCTGGACTGGACTCAACTCCCACCAGCCCAGGACCCTCGGCTCATGAAATGGCTCTCAGTGTCCTGCCCTGCCTGCTTGCCTGCCGGGGGCTGTGTCTTTTCTCTGGAAGCTTTGGTCAGAACACATCCCTCTCTGGTGTCTCCTGGTATTCCCAGCATGCCCCGCTGCTTCCCACTCACTCCAGGCCCTGCGCTGCTTCCATGCTCTGCATAGGCTGCCCTGGGCCTCCATCTGCCTCTCCCTTCCTTCTCTTCTCCTTCCCGGTGTGAATCCTTACAGAATTGCTTGTCCTGAATCATGGCAGGATGCAATGCTATTACAAGGACCACACTTGAAACTCATTTATTATAAGGATCTAGTGTTATTGATTAGGCCATGCTGTCATTTTTCATAAAGACCCCCGGGAAAAGTCTTGTCTCCTCTGAGTGTCCAAACAGCTGTACTCCTGAGAAGTGATCCTTCTAGACACATTTGTCTCAGGGAGGCTGCTAACTGACCAGCTCTGCTCTCAGGTTGGCGCTCGGAAGGCTTGACGCCTGACTCGGCCCAGGCTGTGGTGCTCGGGTCACAGGGTGCAGCCATTGAGTCCTCACCATTGATTTTTCTTCTTCTGTTTGCCCCATTTTCACTCCTGCTCCTGCTGGTTTCTAAATCCCTGCAAGCCACCTTAAAGCCTTTCTGGAACAAGCTTTGTTCTCAATCAATGAAACTAATCAATACAAATAAAAAGCTTTCCTTGCAGGGTTGTGATGAGGATTAAAAGGAGTAATGGATGTGAGCGCCATGCTGGGCCTGAGGGTGAGCTGCCAGCTGGGAGGAGGAGAGCCCCACTGGAGGCCCTGCCTCCCTGCACAGCCCCCCTCCTTCCCACTGCCAGCCGGAGCTGGAGGGCTCTCCTGGTGACACACCCTGCCCTTGTCTTGCCCTCGCCACAGGTCCTCCTACTCCCTGGTGGGCAGGAGAGGCTGGTGGCTCTTTCCTCTCTTCCCTGCCCCTCTCAAGAGCCACCTGTCTACAGCCCTCGCTGCTCCCCAGCTACCCAGCACCTCCCTTGATGTGGGTCTTCGTCTGTTCAGGCTGCTCTAACAAATCACCACACACTGGGTGGCTTATAGAAGACACAGTCCTGGGTGGGGAGTCCTGCTTTCTGAAACACAGATGGCCGTCTTCTCCCTGTGTCCTCTGTAGTGAAAGGGCCAAGGCAGCTCTCCGAGGCTCCCTTTTTATAGGACACTAATTCCACCCATGCGGACTCTGATTCCCAAAGGCCCCACTTTGTAGTTCTGTCACATTGGCGACCAGGCTTCAGCATGTGAACTTGGGGCTGACACAGACATTCAGACCATGGCAGTGTGCCTCATAGTAGTTGGCGTGCAGAGCCCACCATGGTGGGGAGGCTGGGACCTCATCTGGTCCAGCCTGTGCATTTGACAATGGGAGAGACTGAGACCCCGAAAGAGGAGTTGGCACAGCCAGGTCTCCAACACCAGTCCTGATACGCCCCTCCCTTCCACAAAGGCTGGGGTTGCCTCGCTGCTGGCACTCCCTCACTCCTCTAAAGCATTCCCAAATTGGCCAGTGATTGTGGCGTAATCAGTTACCTCAAAAGATAACAGCTTAAAAAGAACAAAGTGCACGCATTATCTTTCGGTGTCCACAGGCAGCTGGGCAGTTCTACTTGGGGTTTTCCACGAAGTTGCAGCAAGAAGGAAGCTGGCTGGGGCTGCCCCATGTGGCAGTTCCTGGGCAAGAGGATGTACTCCCCGAGGCTCAGTCATGGGCTGCTGCTGGCTGTAGGCAAGAGACTCAGTGTCCCTGTGACATGATGGCTGGCTTTTCCCAGGAAAGGTGGCCCAAGACAGAGCAATGAAAAGCCACTGTGTTTTGTATGATCTGGTCTTGAAAGTTATCTGTCTCCACTTCCATCTTGTTCTTTAGAAGTGAGTTAGCAAGTCCTGCCCTCAATCAAAGGGAAGGGTATAGGGTCTGTCTTTTGAAGGAAGACTGTCAAAGAACTTGTGTACATATTTTAAAACCACAACAACCTCTTGTGCGGCCACAGCAGCCATACCAAACTGCCTGTTTCTTTCTGTCCCTGGGCTTTGGCAGATGCTGTTCCCACTGCTTAGAATGCTGCCTCCTCATTTCCCAATTCTGTCTGGCAAACTTAGTCTTTCTAGGATCCGCTTCTGGAATCATCACTCTCCCTCTGTGGAGTTGCTCGCTCACTTTTCTCTGCTCTCACATTTCTTTGGAAAAACTTCTCTTCTGGTAGTTGTCATAAGCTGGTGGGCAGACTCCACAAAAACAAGTCCTCAGGGGTCCCCAGCAGGACAACACGCATTTGTACGATGAAGGGCCAAGTCCCACCGCTTCCTGCCTCTGGGCTCTTCCAGGTACTAGTACTCAGGGCTGGCCACACCTGAGGTGAGTTCTGTACCCTCTAGTCCAGCTGGGTCGCTCCTCCGGCAAGGTGGTTTTGTTTCCATGGAGGCTCCCATGTCTACCTCGGGCCCTAGTTACTGCAGAGGTCTTGTGGCCATGAGCCTCGAGTGCAGGCAATCTCTTGCTTACCTCTGTGGCCTCAGAGCCCTTGCTCCACGTCCAGCAATTTACCTGTCACACCACCTCCCAGGAACAGCATCTCCTTGAGGAAGGTGGTGAGAACAGAGCCTCAGACCACCCACAGAGCAATAGAGTCACCAAGGGCCGTGGCACCTGGTGGTGATTCTGTGCGTGAAGCAGACTGCCTCGGGAGGGTGCAGTCTATCATCCAGGACCCTTTCTAGGTGAAGGGAAGAGGACAAGAAGGACTTGGCAGATTATTAGAGGTCGAAATGCTCTCCTGCAGACATGCAAGGCTGGCGGGATTGCTGAGAACAGGCCTGAGCAGATGATGGGAGGACACCGGGGCCGGGCTGGGTGAGGTTTCTGTGGGTAGGGTGTAGAGAATGGTGATGGACTAAACAAGGAAGCCAGGGACATGGCACAAATAGCCAAGAACGACAGCCAAAGACTTAGGTGGAGAAGGGCCACAGTGTCAGGAGAAAGAAGGGACGGTAGAGGGGATGGATCAGCAGGAGCAGCACTGCCATGAAGGTCACACAGGATGGTAAATGGAACAGAAGGCTGGGAATGGAAGGTGGCACAGTTTTGCAGGAGAGGACAGGAAAGGGACACTGGCAGTAGCAGTGCCCCTGCAGAGCTGTTTGCCTGGGCCATTTTCTGAAGATTGCTGGTTGGGTGGGGGCAGAGATAGGGTCTCGGGGGAGGAGTACACAGATGATGGTTCCCTGCTGTGTGTGGGGTTGAGGAACAGTCACCTGGACAACTCTTACTGAGGCAGGGGAGGGGAAAGCTGACTTGTAGATGCCAAACTGGGAGGTGGGTAGGCTGGACTCGAAGCCCACCTGCTGGCCCTGGCCCCAGCATGTGTGGCCAGACCTTCTGGCTTCCTGTCTCAGCTGGAGAACCCTGACAGAGGAGGCGGCGTGAGCAGCCCATGGGCAGTGTGAGCCCTGTTCCGGTTGTGGCAGGAGTGGCTGAAAGGGAGCAAGAACCTGCTTAAAACCCCAGGACCTGTCCCAGGGGAGGGGTACCAGAACTGGACAGTGTTGGGTCCTGCATCAGGACCGCCAGCCTCTGCTTGTCCACCTCAAACACCCAGAGAGTGTGTGATACAGGGCAGGTTACTTCATGTCTTGGGGCTCAGTTCCCTCCTCTGCAAAATGGGCAAGACGACAGTTCCCACTCCCAGAGCTCTGGAGTCTGAATGTCTGCGTCCAGATTCCGAGCCTCCCCCTGCAGCTGGCTTACCTTGTACAGGTTGCTTAACTTTTCGGAGTCTTCTTGCCTCCTGTGTGAAATGGGAAGCAGGACATATTTGCCCACAGCAGTGGGAGGGTGTGTGAGGCTGTTCATATGAAGCACTGGGGTAGGTCCATCGGCTGGGGACATGCTCAGGACACACTTGTTAGGAGCCAAAGGTGTTTGTAAATGTCTGTGGAAGCCAGTGAGGCTATGGGGAGAGGGCGAGAGAGGGAAGGAAAGGTGGGAGGCATGGGCCAGATGCAGGCTGAGGGGCTCGAAGAAGTTCCTGCGGGACCTCCTCCCTCAGGATGAATAGAGGTGGCGTCCTCAGAGAGCCCGGCCCACTGTGGCTGCCCTACCACGGAACAGACACCTCCCTGGCGGGCCGGGGGTGGGGGGCATGGGCGTGGAACCTGAGACTGTGCCCCACCCCCAGGTTCCAGTCCCCAGTGGTCCCACTGCCGGCAGTCCCCAGGAGCAGCCCTTTGGAGCGCAAGACCTGGGCTGTCTGCCCGCTGGCCAGCTTGCTGGGAGTTGGGCTGTCTCCTCGAGCTGAGTGGCGCCACATTTCCTGACTGGTAAAATGCAGAGCTAGGAGGTACTGCTCTGCCTCCTGGATGGCCTTGAAGGCCTGCACTGTGCTGTGCCACCTGATCCAACATCTGTGAGCCTGGCAGAGCTGTCACAGCTGCTGGGCTTCTCTCTCCAGCTCCATCATTCATTCATTCATTCATTTGCTCCTTCCTTTAACGCACGCTTACTTGAATGGCCACTGTGTGCCAGGCCTTTTCCCAGTACTAGGGTATGACAGTGGCCACCAGGGTGCGTCTGGCCTGACCTCCCTCACTCATGGTGTCACTGTGGAGGCGCCTTTCCCTGAGCAGTGTCTTCTCCCCAGGGACCTGAGTGAAAACACCCTCCAGGCCATCCCCAGGAAGGCTTTCCGAGGAGCCACAGACCTGAAAAACCTGTGAGTGTGGGCCTGGGAAGAAGGGTGTGGGCTCGGGGCTACCCGAGTGTCTCTTGCCTCCCTTGGGTCTCCCTGCACTGTGTGGTCCACACCACCAAGGAGCTGGCCTGGCTGTGAAACGGGCCCTGCCAGCATGGTTTGCTGGAACAATCTGGGCATGGGGGGAACAGGGAGTACCTGCCCTTCCCTTGGGTATGATGCTGTGAGAACAAAGCAGGGGCTCAGAGGGGTCCTGGGACCAGGTTGAGGAGGGTTGTAAGCTGTGAGGTGCAAGGCTGTATTCTTGGCCTGCTGCCCTCCAGTGCCCTCCTCATCTTTGGGTCAGGAGAGCTGGATTTGTATCTTCCCCTTGTTCTGGGGTTTAGATGAAGTATGGAAATACCACTTTATCTTGTGCTATTCAGATGTAATGATTTGTATTATTATTCAGATTTATTGTAGCCCAGGCTTAACACCTCCCTGAGGTCTGACTCCACAGGGGTGGCAAATGCCAGGCAGGTTTGTCACACAGCCCTGCCGGGTCTGGGGCAGACATGGCTAATGGATCGTGGCATTCTTTCTCACAGAACTCAAGGCACAGTTCTGCTTACTCCGAAAGCAGCACGCCAGGCAGCCACCACTAGTCAGTCTTGCTGGGCTCTGGCACTCAGGAGGGAATCTGTGTGCTGACTCCTGGTGCTGCTGCTCCTGAGTTATTCTGTCCCACTTTTCAGCTGCTAGCACCCTCTGGGTGGTTTCCAAAATGTAAGGGAGGGTGCCTGCTCCCAGAGAGTATGCAAGGTTGGGCAGAGGAATATAATTTTTATTCCTACTTACTGTTTTAACAGAAAATAAGAAGACACTCAGGTTTTATTAATAGTTACTATTTGGATTATCACATGTGTGCACAATGAATGGTTGGGGCTAGGCTTCTTTTTATTTTTAAATAATGGAGTGCTTGGTCCAAACGTTTGGATACCCTTGCCCTAGGCCGTGCATGCCTTCTCTACAACCCTCCTTTGCTTCACAGACAGCTGGACAAGAACCAGATCAGCTGCATTGAGGAAGGGGCCTTCCGAGCCCTGAGGGGGCTGGAGGTGCTGTAAGTAAAACCCAGGGAGAGGGGGGCTGTGGGGAGCTGGGCTGGCAGCTGGAGATGGGGCATGAGAAGCAGGAGACCCCTCTCCTGGAATCACCTGTAGCCCTGACACAGGAGTCTGGAAGGCTGCTCTTTCTCCCCGGCTTTGTTCCAAGCAGCCCAGCCAGGTGCAGGAGCGCCGGAGACTCTCCCCTGTCTTTCCAGACTTGGAGTCCATGGCTGGCTTACAGCCACTGTCCCAGCTCAGGGCTTCCCACTGCGGGTCTGTGTCTGCACCCTTTGGTGCAGTGCCCTGTGCTGCCTGGGGCTGGTCCTCCTCGAGGCTTGTCTGTGGGACCTGGTGTGGGATCCTCCCTGCTCATTCCTTAGCACTGACTCCTGTCCCATGGAATGTCCTGCTGGGCAGATACTAAATGTCTCGTGTTCCCCTTCAGGACCCTGAACAACAACAACATCACCACGATTCCTGTGTCCAGCTTCAACCACATGCCCAAGCTGCGGACCTTGTGAGTCAGTGGGGCAGCTGGGCCCTGAGCGCAAGTGAGGCCCTTGCCCAGGATGGTGGGGAAGGGGCCAGGGCCTGTCACAGGAAGGGGCTGTTCTCTCCTGTGCCCCAGAGGCCAGCCCAGGGCTCAGCTCTGTAGAAGCAGAGCAGGAGGAAGGAATCTGAAATTGCAGGGCACCCAATGTCATTTATGTTTGGTTTTTCCTTTTGTATTTAAAAATTGGCTGAATGATCCTGGCAGTGGACCTGTGCGAGCTCAGTGGGATGACTGGATGGTCCCTGGTACCCTGCAGCCAAGGTGTCCCCCAGGGAGGAAGGGAGGGGCGGGGGCCAGGCAGTTTCCCAGGGTGCTATATCTGTGGGCTGGTGCAGGGCTGGGCCCAGCCTCCTCTTGGGGTAGCAGTCCCACTGTTGGCTGCGGCTCAAGCTTCCAAATGGGTTGTAAGCCACCCTGTCCTTCCGCAGCCGCCTGCACTCCAACCACCTGTTCTGTGACTGCCACCTGGCCTGGCTGTCACAGTGGCTGAGGCAGCGGCCAACCATCGGGCTCTTCACGCAGTGTTTGGGCCCCGCCAGCCTGCGAGGCCTCAACGTGGCCGAGGTGCAGAAGAGTGAGTTCAGCTGCTCAGGTGTGTGCAGGCCCTGCCCAGGGCCCGAAGCGCTCATCACTTGCTGTCCTCACCTGTTGCTTCCTCCTGCTCCTCCTCTCATCCCCTCCGTCCACCTGTAACCACACATCAACACCTGGCGCCCCTCTCTCCTCCCGTCCCTGCCATCCCTTCCCGTGTCCACTGTTGCCTTCTGTCCCCACTATCATCTTTCGTCCCCACCCATTGCCTCCTATTCCACCACTGCTTTTTGTCTACACATAGTGTTCCTTGCCTCCTCTCCTTTCCCCTGCCTGTCCCCACATCCACTGCCTCCTCCACTCATCGTCCCTTCTGTCCCAGCCCTTACTGTTTCTGCTTCTTCCCAAGGCCTCTCCCATGTCTCCTCTCCCTCCCTCCCACTGCCTCACCCCTGCTACCTGACAGGTCATTGAATTTAGTCTCTAGTCTTGGTTTTAGGTGAGGGGCCCCAGAGCTTGGCCCTTCCTCTCCTACCCGGGGTTCTATGATGGGTCCCTCACTTCCTCCCTGGCCCCTTTGGTCTCTGTACTGCAGCCAGAAAGGCCTGAAGGAACCCACAAGCCCAGGTGGTCCCTGTTACATGCACTCATCAGCCCTCCCGGGCTCCTGCGAGAGTCTAACTGCCTCACTCTGCGCAGCCCTGGGAGGTCAGCCTCCCCTGGCCCCAGGATTCCTCCTCCTTGCACTCCATTTGTGGCTGTGCCTGTGCCTGTGCCTGCCTCTTCCAGAGTGGTGCCTCCCACCCCACCTTCTCACAGGCTGCTCCCTGCTGACCACCCCTTCCGCCATGCTCCAAGGACTCCCAGAAGCCTTCGTGTGAGGCTCTGAGTGTGGCTGTTACCGCCAAAGCACTGCAGATGCCAGAGACCAGGCTTGAACATCTCTGTGCTCAGGGCCGCTGTGCGAGTGTGTACACGTGCATGTGTGTGGGCACACAGGAGAATGAATACATGTGTGAGTGTGCACTGTGAGGATGTGCTGTGCGAGAGGAGAGCGAGAGGGCAGCTGCACCTCTGAGTTATTGCAGCTCCACAGTTAGGAACAGGAGGGGAGCACTCAGGCACCTTTTCTTTTGAAATGAAACCTTTTTCTTTGCATTTGGAATACCCTGGATTCCTTGTTTATTGATTTATTCTGATGTTATTTCCTCGTCTGGAGTCTGTGCATCCTGACTGCCCCTTTCCTGAGAAGGGCACTACAGGGACGTGGTGCGCTGGGGAGCCTCATAGCTTTGTCTCATTTGGTTCTGGCGCCCACCTTGGATACTGCAAATTAGTATCTGGGACTCAGTGCCCTCACCTGTGAAAAGGCAACGAGCACGTGCTCCTTGGAGGGTTGCGCTAGCGAGTTTAAATGAGATTCTGCATGTAGCACACTTAGCACAGCACACAGCAGAGAGCGAGCGTGGAGCAGACGCAGTTGTGGGCCTCCTGTGACAGAGGTGGGACCTCGGCTCAGAGGTGTGACGTGACTTGGACTAGAACGTGAAGCTTCAGGATTCTAGGCCAGGATTTCCTCGTGTTTGAATCAGAGCCTAGTGCAGTTCAGCCTGAACTCGGCAAATGTCTGGTGATGAATGCCTGCTGTGTCCCAGGACCCAGTGTCACATCCAAGTTCAGAACCTCTTCTTGTCTGCACCCATGGTGACCTCCTCCGGTTTGTCCTCATCCATAGAAACTGCCCCCTGCACCTGTCTCCACCCGTCAGTATGGACCTGGGGAGGGTGGTGCTGATACGGGACACCCTGAAGTCACACTCTGCCGTCCCCACAGGCCAGGGGGAGGCGGGACGCGTGCCTGCCTGCACCCTTTCCTCGGGTTCCTGCCCGGCCATGTGTGCTTGCAGCAATGGCATTGTGGACTGTCGTGGCAAAGGCCTCACCGCCATCCCTGCCAACCTGCCCGAGACCATGACGGAGATGTGAGTACAGGACAGGGAAGGCTCTGGCTGTCCAATAAAGAGCTGGAGTCGGTGCCACCCTGGGGCTTGCACCACACCCCCCGGTGGCAAATGGAGGAGACATTTCGCCTCAGCAGGATGAGCTCTCTGTCCAAAGCTGGGAAACCCTGGAGGGTTGGGAGGAGCAGACCCCTGTGGTCCTCCTGTCCAGCCCAGCTGGGCGAGTCTGTCACAGCCACCTCTAGTACATCACTGGCCATCACTGTGGGCCCCTTTCAGCCTCAGTAGGTGCCCACTCACCTGCCCAGACTCTAGCCTCCAGAGCAGGGAAGGGAGAGGGACCCAAGAGGTCAAGGGCTTGTTTGGGTGGGTGGGCCTAGCAGACCCCAGTCCGGCCAGGGTGACTTGGGACCTGTTTCCCATATGTTCTTCTCCACAGTCGCTTAGAGCTGAACGGAATCAAGTCCATCCCTCCAGGAGCCTTCTCACCCTACAGAAAGCTGCGCAGGATGTGAGTGCTCCCCCCAGGTGGCACAGAGCAGGAGGGGGGAGCACTCACACGGGCACAGCAGAGGTGCTGCTGCCTCCGAGGGTCATGGCGAGGCCTGCAGGAGCACAAAGCTGAAGTGCCGCTGGCCGTCCTTCCTTTCAGTGTGGACACAAATAAGAGCAAGCAAGGATGTAAGGGGGCTGTAGGGCACAGCCAGGGTTCACTCACTTCCATGTGCACACCCCAGCCGGGATTCAGCTGTGTTCCCCTCTGTGCACCTTGCAGAGACCTGAGCAACAATCAGATTGCCGAGATTGCGCCTGATGCCTTCCAGGGCCTCCGCTCCTTGAACTCACTGTGAGTAGCAGCAGCAAGGCCAGCAGGCCCAGGGGCCCTCCCCTGAACATGGGAGGAGGCGCAGGCCACAGGTACCTCTACGCGGTCTCAGCCAGCCCAGCCTCAGTGAAGCTCCCTCTGGCTGCGAAGTCCAGGGCTACTGTGGCCAGCACACCCTTCATTGTGGACAGACCCTCTGTAGCCTCTAGTGGGAGGAGAGGATTGAGGACTAAGTGCATGGGAAAGTTACACAGACCTGTTGTCCTGACAACTGAGATGCTGTCTTCACTATGGTAGGGATTTCCCCAGCATTCTTTGAGGCAGTCATCTTGGCCCCACCTCCCCACAGAAGACTCCTGACCCTTCCCTGCTCACCCACGGAGCACCAGCTCCAGTGGCGACACCTGCCACACCTTGCCGTCTTTTATCTTAAACATGCTTGATCCCAAGATGTGGTGGGTGACATGAAAACAGTGCTTCTTTTCACCTGTTTCCTTTAGATCTGTGGGCTGGGATTTGTCCATCCACAAAATGTCATGCACCATCAGCTTTTCCCAAAGACACTCACATGAATTCCCAGGCTTAGCAACCCCGTCATGCTCTGAAGTCCCATGGCACTTTGTGCCAAGAACACACTCAGTGTGCCCTGTAGCCAGGCGAGCTCCCACAGGTAGGAGCTTTTACCCATAAAAGTGTCCTCTTGCCCTTTGGTGGCACTGGATACATGATGGCACAGACCAGAGGCCTGGTAACTGGAACAGAAGGGACCCGGCCCCTTGGGAGAGTAGAGAAGACTGTCAGCTCTCCACCTTCTGTGCATGCCACCTTCTGTCCAGGCACCATCCGAGGTGGTGGGTGGGGCCATCATGAATAGTGCCCTGAGGTTTTAGAGTATACAGCTGGCACAGCTCTGCATGACATCCTGATGATCAATTATTGTCACTGGCTGAGAAGATCAGATCCCGGAGGCAGCCTGCCAAAATGTAGGGTTCCTCCTCTGAGAAATGAGCAAAATTCCCTCATGTTGGAACAAAAGGTGAAGTGACCCACTTAGATAGCTTTCTGTTGTTCATGGGCACCTGGCCCAGCCATTTCCTGATCATTCGTGGCTCCCTTGGCCAGGCCTGACCTCGGTCCCTGCTTTGACTCCTGACCCCTCCACTCCATTCTCCACACAGCAGCTTGAAGGCTGTTCTGGAAATAGGAATCTGATCACGTCTCAGAGTTCCCTGATGATGGTTGGGTAAAACCCAAGCTACTGTGCCATTCGTTTCTCTCCTTAAGCCACGGTGACTTTTTGAGCTCTCTACACCAGTCATCATGGGTCCCAGCACAGGACTTTGATCCTGGCATGCCCTCCTCCAGCTATGTTTGGTACACAGGCTTTTTACTGACTGAATATTTACAGTGACGGTTTGTGAGGGAGATGACAGTGGAAATGAAGTAATCTTCCCCTCTCCAAACCCCCTTAATGTTTGAACCATCTGCCTGAACCCATTCCTCCTGTGTGGTTTTTTTTTTTACTTTTGCTTTTTTTTTTCTGATTATACATGCAATTCATTCATGCTCAGTGTAGAAAACTTTGTGAATAAGAAAGTGCTAAAAAATCCCCACTTGGCAGTCTCACCACCCAGATTTCATACTGAACATGCTGTCTGTCATTCTATTTTTTCCTCTATAATTCTCTGAAAATATGTTAATTAATCCTACCCAGCCGGACTTCCTCTTCTCTGAACAGTTTCCTTTTGGGTCCTGGGCCAGGCAAATTTCCCGTGAGGTTCCCTGGAAGGGCCTTTTTGCAGATTTCTTGGGTGGGTGGGGTCCATGTGTGCCAGGGAGTGGGGCTGCCCCTGAAGCACTGGGGGGCACAGTCACAGAGGGTACTTTTATGTGAACTGGACTTGGGAGACTCTTTGAAGACACTGTTGTACCATCTGCTGGCAAGTTCCTGCAGCACACATGCATGCTAAGCATGTGCTGTTTGAATGTGCTGGCCCTGACGGGCTGCCCTCCAACTCACCTGCTGCTTTTTCTCCAGGGTTCTCTATGGGAACAAGATCACAGACCTCCCCTGTGGTGTGTTTGGAGGCCTGTACACACTGCAGCTTCTGTAAGGACCAGTCCTGGGGGGTCCTGGGGTGGGTCCAGGGAGGGGCCTGTGTTCCTCTGGCCTCCCAGGCTGTTCCTTACAGCCTCTTTGGGGTCTGGGCACGTCTGAGACAGGTACTTGGAAGACAGGCTTTATAGAGGCCAGGGATGGAGGCAGAAGGCAGTTCAGAGCAGCAAGCGGGATACCAGAACTTGGAGGCTCCTGAGACACTCACTGCCTGCATTCCTGAGCCACTTGGCACGGTCAGGCACAGGAATGTCTCCTGCAGGGGCACCAGGCCAGCTCAGCCTCCCAGAGCCATGAGCATTAGGGCCAGGATTCTTCCTGGGATCAGGAGACCTGGATGCAAGTGCTCCCACCCAGCCGCCTGGAGACCCAGCAGGACTCTGGGAGGAGGAGGGTCCCCACTGCAGGGCCTTTGGGAGGTGGCTTTGCCCCTGTGCTCTCCTGGAACCTCTCAAGGCATCTTTAGCAGTTCCTTGAAAGGGAGAAGAGTAGGCAGACCTTGAGATCCCTGTGTAAGGAGTCTGTCTTGTGCCTGCCTCTCACCTCCTGGCCCTGGCTCTGCCCCCAGGCTCCTAAACGCCAACAAGATCAACTGTATCCGGCCTGATGCTTTCCAGGACCTACAGAACCTCTCACTACTCTCCCTGTATGACAACAAGATCCAGAGTCTTGCCAAGGGCACCTTCACGTCCCTGAGGGCCATCCAGACACTGTGAGTCCTGCTCCCACTCCTGGTCCCACATTGGGAGGGCCCCGGCAGGTGGCTCCAGGGGTGGTTGCTGCTTGCAGATTCAGAGAGTTGAGCCATCCGGGACTCCTGTGCTCCCTGGGGGCTTCTGCAGAGGAAGGACAGACTCCAGGTTAGGTAATCCTGGATTCAAATCCAGCTCTGCCTTTCATTGGCTGTCTGACCTGAGGCAAGTTAATTAGCTTCTCTGGGTCTCACTTATTTATCCATGAGAATGTCTTCATAGAATTATTAGGAAATTAAAGGGGATATTTGTGTGAGATTAGTTAATTGTAAATGCTTGCTAAATGCTGGCTACAGTTAACTGATAGTGATAAAGATAATAATGTAGACTGTTGGTTCTACAATATATGTTTCCACATTAACATCGCTGAAGCTGGGATGCATATTATAATGGAGGCATATCATTTAATTGCAAAATAAATGATATTTCTTGATAGTCCATATGAATAATAGTGCATCTTGTAATTGGTAATTACAAATCAAATGAAACATAGCTAAAACAATGATGATTATAGACTAAAAATTAGAGAGCAACAAATGTACTGGTTTGTTGTAATTATTTATCATAGAAAATTACAAGCATATTAAAAGTATTTTGGTCAACCCCCAACTATTCATACACCTTTTACTCTTAGTCAGTCTTGTTTCATCTGTACCTCCCTCTCTTCCCAGATGCCCAAACTATGAAGCAAATCCCAGACATCATATGTCATCTATGCAGACTTCATCTGTATCTCTAAGAGACAAAGATTCTGTACAAATGCACCACAGGAGCTAGGTATTTAGCTCAGTGGTAGGGTGCTTTCTTAACATGCATGAGGCCCTTTGTTCCATCCCCCACACTGTAAAACAATAAAACTTAATTCCTTGACCTCATAAGATATCAAATTAGTGTTTGAGCTTCCAAGAGTCTTGTATATATTATACAATTTTTTTTATAGTTTGCTGAAATCAGGATTTT